>VZRN01004072.1:1520407-1531648 GCA_013397935.1 Dasyornis broadbenti | reverse complement strand
AAAAAAAAAAAAAAAGAGGCGTCTACCAGAGCGGCTCAAACCGGGAGAACAAATGCAATTCAGCCATGGACAATAGTGGCAACCACACGGCGACCAAAATCCTAGCGACTCCTCCGTCCAGAGAAAGCCTGTCTGCCAGGAGCAACATGATCAGCACGCCCAAGCCACTCGCCTTCTCCATTGAGCGCATCATGGCGCGGACTCCAGAGCCCCGCTCCGTCCCTGTCCCGCAGCTCCTCCATGGCTCCGTGGCCAAAGGCGACCCCAAGCACCCGCTGCACCTCAACTCCTCCATCCCCTGCATGATCCCCTTTGTCCCGGTGGCGTACGACACCCTGCCCAAAGCGGCGGTGGCCGGAGCGGAGCCCAGGAAGGCTCACTTAGATTCCTCTTCCTCGCCCTCCTTTAGCTGCGGCGATCTCTTGAACTGTGCCCTGAGCTTGAAAGGAGATTTCCCCCGCGATGCCCTGCCCTTGCAGCAGTACAAACTGGTAAGACCCCGAGTGGTCAATCACTCCTCCTTCCACGCCATGGGAGCCCTGTGCTATTTCAACCGAGGCGACAGCCCCTGTCACCCGTCCTCCAGTGTCAACATCCACCCGGTGGCTTCTTATTTCCTCAGCTCTCCCTTGCATCCTCAGCCCAAGGCTTACCTGGCGGAGCGGAACAAGCTGGTGCTGCCGACCGTGGACAAGTACCCGGCGGGGGTGGCCTTCAAGGACTTATCGCAGGCTCAGTTGCAGCACTACATGAAAGAAAGTGCTCAGATCCTCTCTGAAAAAATCGCCTATAAGACGTCGGAGTTCAGCCGCGGCTCCCCGAGCAGCAAGCCCAAAGTTTTCACGTGTGAAGTTTGTGGAAAGGCAAGTAGCGCCTTAGCCCGCCTCCCTTCCCCAGCCTGCCGTACCCGTCCGACTCTCCGCCGGTTGTCGGTCTCTTGCTTGCTAGATTTTTAAACGACGGCTCTCCCTCGGCATTAGCACCTTCTAATCGCTAATTTATTTTATTTTATTGTCTGATTTCTTTTTCAAGGTATTTAATGCACATTATAACTTAACTCGCCATATGCCGGTGCACACGGGAGCCAGACCCTTTGTTTGCAAAGTTTGCGGGAAGGGCTTCAGACAGGCGAGCACGCTCTGCCGGCACAAGATCATCCACACCCAGGTGAGCCCATCCTCTGTCCCTTCCTCCCTGGCTGAGACCCTCCGCTCACGTTTTTCGGGTAGCTCGGCGTTTTCCGGCCGCTCCGAGATAGCGGCGTGAGGCAGGGGGCGGCCAATCCGCACCCGCGGGGAGATTTCGTTTGCCCCAAACGCGGTAAGTACCACGGGATCCCCCGCACCAGCAGCTGCGAGCCGTCAGTTAAACACATAGACTCCACAAACCAGCTCATAAACCCCACAAAACAGAGCACAGACCCCGCAAGACAGCCAACAAGCCGTGACTCGGTGTTTGCTTCCCTCCAGGAAAAGCCACACAAATGCAACCAGTGCGGCAAAGCTTTTAACCGGAGCTCGACCCTGAACACGCACACGCGAATACACGCCGGCTACAAACCATTTGTCTGTGAATTTTGTGGCAAAGGATTTCACCAGAAAGGTACCAGTCTCTAACACCCTCTCTCTTGCCCGGCTTCCCCTTACCCAGGCGAGCTTAAGTGTCAGCACAACTTGCGACAGGGAGGGTGGTGGACAGTTAATTTTGTTTTCAATTTTTATTACTAGATATTTAGGTTAATTTGAAATATGGCTAGCCCCGACGAATGTCCTGGCCCATGGAGGGAGGCAGACATCTCGTTCCGAGGGGAGCGAGGGGCAGTGGTTCCGCGGGAAGCACCCGTTCTCCCCGCACCGCAACACGCAGCTTCCAGGGCGGCTCGGCAAACGAATTCGCCTCTTATTTCCCCCTCCAAATACAAGAATTTAGCTACTTTTTCTTCCCGCGTTGCTGTGAAGTCCAAATACAAGGGTTTTATTTCTGCAACTGTCGTGATTTTGGTTTATTCGATCCTTTCCTTGTTGTCTGTGGAGACTAACAGCCACAGGGATGATGGGGAGAAGGTGGGTGTTTGCGGTCGTTTTAGCCTAAAGCCGAGATCCGAGGATAGGACAGGGTTTCGGGATTTTTTATATTTTTCTCCTCTTTGCAGTGTCCGTCTTTCAAACCCACGTCCCTTTGCCTTTCTTGTCTCGTTCCCAGGCAATTACAAAAACCACAAGCTGACTCACAGCGGGGAGAAGCAGTTCAAGTGCAATATCTGCAACAAGGCTTTTCACCAGGTGTACAATCTGACCTTCCACATGCACACCCACAACGACAAGAAGCCCTTCACCTGCCCCACCTGCGGCAAAGGCTTCTGCAGGAACTTTGACCTCAAGAAGCACGTCCGTAAGCTGCATGACAGCGCCCTGGGACTGCCCCGGCCCCCTGCCGAGCTGGGAGGGCCTGACCCGCCGCCCCCACCCGGGCCGCTACTGCAGGGTCCGCCGCCGCTCCAGCCGTGAGGGCTGGCCGCCGGCTCCGCCGGTGCGAGCCACAGCGCCTCTTTGCATGCACCTGTTAAGCGGTTTTGTGTATTATGCTGTATATCGCCACTAACGTTAATGGGACTGGTTGTTTCCTACTTTTTTTTTTTTATTTTTCCTTTGTTCTTTTAAGACTATTTTTTTTGTTGTCGTTGCATCTCAGGTGGAGAGATGGTTAAAAAAAAAAAGAAAAAGCGCCAAGCCAATTCCTGCTGTATTTATTTGGGAATCTGTAGCACCCGAGCCGGGAACGCTGCACAACTTTAATTATTTCGATGTATATATATTCCCCTTGTGTTGGTCCTGCCCTGCCTCCGCTGCCTGTTGGTTATCCCACCCTTCTTGGTTTCCTCCTCTCCCTCTCCCCCTCAATATCGTATCTATATGGACAGAACTGTTCTCTATGTAAGGATTTGAATTTCGCATTGATTCTTGCACGTGGAGAGAAAAAAAAAAAAAAAAAGAATTCGTTGACCTGGTGGAAATAAACCTTTGCCAAGGAGTGACTGCGGCGGCGGGGGCTGCGGCGCGGACGAGCGGGCGGGGAGTGCGGCGTTGGCGCTGCCGCACGGCAAAGCTCTTCCTCGTCCTTGCCAAAACACTGAAGCAACTGCTAAAGACTTTAATTAAGATGGGTAATTAGTTCGAATTGATCAAAGCAGTGTTGTTATGTTATTAGCTGCTCAGCAGACTCTGCCAAGCCGAGCCTTGGAAGCGAAACCCGCCCGTCGGTGGGCGCCTGAGGAGCGGCGGGAGGGGGGGTCTGTGATTAAACCGCTCCCGGGGTCAGAGAACCAGGCAAGGAAGACGGATGCTGCCCCTCGGGAAGGGCAGGCGGGCCCCCTCACCTCCCTCTGCTCTCTCAGGGCTGTGCCCACAGCCCCTCAGGCTCGGCTATTCTTCCCGGACGGGGGGCTGGGCCGGGCTTCACTCTGGGGTAGGGCCGCGGGTGGCCCGGGGAAGAAGTGGAGGCTGCCCCACGGGCGCTGGGGGTTTGCGCCACTCGGGGAACTTGTCAGGAGCATCTGTGGGTCTGTCCCAGCCTGTGTCCTGCAAGAACAGGTGATGCCCACCCCGGTCTTGCACCACCTGGAGCCCTCCGAAGGTTTTGGCTTTTGCCGAGGCTCTGTGGTTACAATCGGAGCTAACGCGTTCTACCCAAGAGAGGGATAGCCCCTCGCAAGCGGCGCTCCCGCCGCCCCTCCTGGGACGCCCGCCGGGGGTGCCAGTAACCAGGCAGGTGTGGTCCTCAAGCTGGGGCAGGCGGTTCTGGTCTCCACCGTGCGCCTTTGAAAGCGGCTGAAAGGAGAAGCGCATCTCTCTACTTTCACACGTCTCGGATTACCGCTGTAATCTCCTGAGCAGGCTCTGCGTGTAAAAAGCAAAGCAACAGGTCAGATCCACAGCTCGGGCAGAGCCCGCGGCACCCCGGCAGGGCTCAGCCCCTCGGGGAGCCGCTTTTACCCCGCTCCAGGGGAAAAGCGGCCCATGATTTGAATGGAGGGACCTCCGTGCACCCGCTGACTCGCAGCTCCACGGGGTCTCTCTCTGGAGCGGGTCTGCCCTTTGGAGACCTCGGGGAAACCGGGAGCCGCTCCCCACTTTCCCCCGGGCACTGGGGCAGCAGGGGCAGCACGAAGAGGAGGTGACACACTCCTCAAGTGACCCCAGGTAAGCTGGAAGTCGGGATGAAAAGGAGTAGGGAGGAGAGGTTCCTGTAGAGCTGTGGGGACAGAGCAGGTGTCCTTTGAGAATTCATCCCTCTGGGCACTTCAGCTCTATTCAAATCCCGGAACTAGAAGAGTGTCATTCTGGCTTCCACAGAGATAAATTTCTCCCGAATCAGGTGGCTGCAGTGTGTTGCTAGTTAAAAGGAAAACTTTTGCAACATGTAATGAAGGGTAAGATGTCCAAAAGATCCTACTAAATTGATGTGAGTGTACCATTCCTCTAAGCCTCTGCTTGAGGGAAATAATTCAAAGCATAAGTCCAATTTGCTTTTCTTATTGCTGGGCGAGTGTGATAGTACAGGGTGCTGCAGCTATACTTGGCCTTGCTAAGTATCTTAATTTTACAACTATTTTAGCCAGTTCAAAACTAGCCAAGCCCTGTAGAAATACTGGAACAGTCATAAAAATATTCTGTATCATGACAAAAGGATGGGAATGTAAATATATGGTGACACAAAAGGGGAATATAATCTGGCCACCTTGTGATGAGCACGTAATATCAGTTTCAAACCAGACACATACATGAGGCCTGAAGATACAACTGAGATTATGTGTTCTGGTTACCCAGATGTCTGTCAATCCTTTGCTCAATTTTGTTTCTTCAGGTTGTTTTCTAAGTGCCAGGAGAAATGAGGGCTCAGTCCTCCCCGTGCAGAAGCTGTAACTTCTCCCTTTTTCATGGGCAGAGAGAATTTCCCATGTTGCTTGAACACAGACCATTTACAGGTTTCTAAACAATGATTGGTTTTTTTGCCTTTCTTCCTGTAAAATATCTGCAATCGCTGCATAATCTGGATTCCTCTGTCTTCCTGATGAAGAACAATATTTTGCTAAGGAACATGCATGCAGGGGTGACCACATTTTTATATGGAGAGGAAATGAGGCACTCTAGCTTTATTCCAAGGTGAAGTAGAGAAAGTCAGTGATGAGCATGGACAAGCATTCCTCTTCCTAGATTTCTTAGGGTAAACACTACAGATGTGGGACTTCACAGTGAGATGACGATAGCTCATTTGTTCTTTCACTATATAAAACCATGTTTGTGTCAAAGACTGGTATTAATTCATGTCTTTGAAAGCCTGTACAGAATTACCTTTCATTTCCTGTCTTTCAAGATTAATCTCAGGTCAAGTGAATTTCTAGTTAATGGTCAGAGGCAATTCAAAGATGGTGAAATCATCATGAGAGACAAAAGCTATAATTTGATGTATATCCAAAGTGTAGAATGTTAGCAGCTCTTCTTACTATAGACAAGATTAATAATATTAATTTTTTAAAAATGCGAATAATTTTGATGAGAGAAATAGAGCCATCTGTACTTAAAGGAAATGTTATATGTTCTCATTTCTGTGTGCCAGTCAGCTTCATTGCCGTATTATCGATATTCTGTGTGACAACTGGTCAGCTTCATTCTACCAGTCCTTCGTGGGGGCTGAGAGGAGAAGGGCTTTGGTGATCTGCTAAAATCCAGAGCTGCCGAGCTGAGCATTACCATCCTGACAGCAGTGCAGCCCACCCCCCACGAATCACAAGAGCTTCACTTCAGTGCTGAATGAAAGGGAGACAAACCTGGTGTCTATGGGACCTTGGAGCAGAGAGCCCTTGTAAAGGAGCAGCTGTTGCCCTGTACTCCTATCCCCACCTAGCATTTCTCAGATGAGACTGGATGTCTACTGTGCTTGCCAAATGCTACAGTTTTGTTAACATGTCAATACTAAAAGTGCCATGTATCTGAAAGACCTACCAGAATTACCAAAGCTGTTGTATATTGCTGTAGAAATAAAATACAGCACAGCAGGATCCCCTCACAGCATCAGATACAAAGCACCTTCTGAAGCTGAAATGGTACTTTGTTTTGCTATTGCGTTATTTATGATCAGATGCTCCTCAACAACGGGAAAAAAAAAATCATCATCATCCCCCACTCCCCTCTCCCCAAAAGAAGGAAAAAAGGACAAAGATATTAGTAATACTGTTTGAGTTATTTTGCTGTTGGGGGTGGGGTGTTTGTTTTGTTTTAAAAAATAAAACCATGCATGCCAAAATGTAAACTAAATCCACAGCTTTTTAATACCTTCCAAAATCATTCTCTAGTTTGTGGGAAGTTATATAGAAATCCAGCATATCTCAAGGTACACAAAATGAATATTAGAGAACATTTAGTCAAGGAAGTATTTTTAAAATCATTTTTTATTATGATTTTTAATCACTATTTTGTTTTTACTCCTGGTCTTTAAAAGTACAGTGGTGAAAATGGAGAGATTAAACAAAGTTCAATAAATTCATCTGGAGCCATCTCAAATGAAAGCATGTTGGTTGCAGCTTAGTACCAGAACAGTTTATTTGGACAGTGCTTGAAAACTATCAATTAGAAAATGCTCCTACTCAGTTCCTGCTCTGCCATACTTAGAATGGGACAGTCACCATTTTGTTCTTTGGAGCTTGGTAAAGAAAAAAAGGGACCTAATTTCCCCCTGGGATTTTGACATGCTAATATCAAATAATTATAACTCTTTAATTATGTAACTCTTTCCACCCACTGGCTGTTCAGCTGCCAGTTTGCTCAGGTACCGTCCTTGTGGAGGGAGAATTGTGTTGTACTCTGCTGGCAACTGCAGTAGTAACTATTGAGTAGCAACTCCCACCTCTCCCATAAAAGCAGTGATAGCTCCAGCTCTACTCCATGCTGGGTCCCCATTCGCTTCCTGGCCCAAGGTACAGGCTGGATGACTTTTGGATGACCACTTAGGGGCTGCACAGCACACTGTGACCCTCTGCAACAGATGGTTGGACTCACCCTTAGTCCCGTGAGTTTGCAGAGAGCCTTTTTGCTTCAGTAACCTGCAACTCTTGAAACAATACAAAACTTCTCTTTTTAAAACTTCTGGTTGGATTATGAAGTACTGGCTGTATCTATCTTTGGTCCTGCTTTGAAGCTTCTGTGGAAGTTATTTAATGGCTCCACTGTTCAGTCACTCTTTTGTAGTCAAATCCTTGCATATTTGATTAGGCACAGTATTAAATCCAATAACCAAGCCCATAGAAATACAAAAATGCCTCCCTTTCTGTGTTTGAGATGGCTAATATTTCACCACTATTATTATGTGAATTCTAAAAAATCATCTTCAGTTACCAATCAATTAAAACACATAGAAAATCTGCTTTTCTGATTTGTTTTCTGAATAGTTAATACATAATAAGTTTTATTTTGTGTGGAAAATGGAAGAGCAATACTTTGCAAATGTAAGCATGAGCAACTTATCTGCAACAATATAGGTAAATTAAGCATTTATTTTCAGGGATGGGACTATAAGATTCAGTGGCAGACTGACACAACATGCAAGAGAAACCTTGATTCACAGTAACTTAGCTTACAGGGATCACATACAACAGATGGCACAAAAAAAAACTTTTTCAAAATATTTCTAAACTGCTTGTTAACCTCTTGCTATTACCATGAAACATCTGAACATACCTCCACATAAAAATCTTGCCTTTTAGATTTTATATAAATAATGTTGAAGAACTTTCTTTCTAAATAAAAATAATTAAAAACTCTTGGATGATAAATAAGTTCAATTTTTTTTTTTTTCTCAACAAGCAAGAATTTGTAAAGCAATGTTTGCTGAAGAAGTTAAACAAAATCTGAACCACAATATATTGGGAAAAATATTTAGCTTTATGTAGGAAACACCTTAACAGATTGTGCTTTTTTCCTGTGTTTACCAGAAAATAAAAAAGAAATGGAAATCTTAATTTTTATCCTACTATATTTTAAAGGAACAGTATATTTCCTCTTAAAATGAAGAATGCAGGAATCACATAACCATTTGTTCTTTTGTTTGTCAGCAAATACATTAATCTGCATATCATAAATAAGAATACATTTTCTAAAACCACTTTGGTCTGCTTTAACTGAATACTAAAAGTTGAGGGCCAATGGTTGCTTATGTCCAGTAAAGCTACTGCATTGCATGAAGCAGTGTAAGAGATACAGCAAATTTAGCTTAGATGACATTTTCAAATTCATGGCATACATTTCAAATTTATCCCATTTGAAAAGCTGCAGTAGCACTGGCTAGAACTTTTAGGTAAAGACCAAAACAAATTCTTAATTACTTTTGTGGGCAATGTGTAATTATGATTTCCTATAATTAAGTCATGGACTGTTTTGATTTGCAAGTTCTAAGAAGCAGAGACACCCTTCCCTACAAAGAGGGTTTTTTCTGTTCCTGTGGAGCATGCTGCTTCTCACATACCTTTAGAGATGCAGCGTACATTACACTATCTTTGTGAAAATACTAAACTACAAAAGGATTATAACTAGAGCAGAGACTGAGTTATCCCAAAACAGATCTGCCACAAGACAGGCAACTGAGTCCTCATCAATTCAAAACTCATGTTTCTTGAAAAAGCCATCAGCAATTGTTCTAAATCCTTCCTGATGTTGAATGTTATTGCACTGCAGACTGACTTGTGAAAGTTACAGTGTGCAAAGAGCTACTTTAATTTATGTAAGCAAAGGAGTATAACACAGCCGAGTTGCATTTACTACATTTAACCTACATCTCTCTCTCTACTAATTACAGAGGGTGTTACTTTATAAGACTTCTTTTTCTGAGTAATTTTTTTTGGTACAAATTTCTTTGACACATCAGCATTTATAAATGACTGTAGAAGTTTACAAGTAGATGTTGACAAAACATTAATATAAAAATTTGCTCTATTGGGAGGAATTTTCTTCAAACCAGAGATAACCATCTTAAGGGCAAGGAAGAGTCTGCTGGGTTGGGTTCTTGCCTGCAAGAGTCATGCTCGTGTTCAAACGCCCCTTCTTCTTCACATGCTTTCAAGCACTTCAGGAGCACCTGTCCCATATTATAGAATCAGAGTATCAATCCCTGCTTTCCTTGGACTGCTTCTCTTTGTGTGAGTGTCAAAAAATCATTAGATCAGAGAGGGAGCTGGAGATTGGATGGGGGTCCCAAATCTGCAGCTTGTGATTGGTCCTATGACCGGTGGTCAGTACCTAGTTTGCAAGAGAAATGCCTTTTTCAAAGTGGATTATTTAAAATTTATCTTACTATGATTAAGTATCTCATATAGAGATATACATAATTTAATTTAATTTCATGTGGATGTCAGACTTCCCAGAATAATTCCCCAGCCCCCACGGTTTTGACATTCTATATTCAGGGAATTAAGTGTCAGAAAAGGACTGTTGGTTACTCAGAGTGGGGCTGTAATATTTGTGAAAGATCTTGGTTTCACTCTAGTGCGCAAATGAAGATAATTTCTGGAATTATGAGATTATTTGCTAACTGGCATACTTGTTTTCCCAGCCGGTTTTGTTGGTCATGCTCTTTGTACAAACTATCTGCTTCTTTTACAGTTCTCTTAGCCTGTTTTGTTTTCATTTCCTAAGGACCCTGAAGTACCAACATGTAAAGTGTCCCACTGTCCTATCTGAGGTTTAGATATAATTACTCCCTCACATCTTCTTAAAATCAAGTGGTTGCTACATGCCACATGGAGTAATTAGGTTATGAATCATTTATTTTCCAGATTTTTGTTTTCATGTTAGCAATGTTCAATTCAGAAAAATCTTGCTCAAGGTATGAGTCAAACAAGCCTGTCTACCTTGGGGAATGCTTATGACTTTGGGCATCTTAACAGGAAGTAAATGAACATAAATGTCCATATTTTCTATACCATCAATGGAGACACACAGGTGCCTCTACCAGCACAAAAAAGAGACTCAGTAAAATATTGCGTGGCTTTGTTGCTTTCAGCTCTCCCTTGGATCTGAATATAGTCCATCTTGGGTTGTGCAGATTAAGGACTTCTTCCTGCTGGATGAACTGAATTCTGACAATTGTTAGATTTCATTGTCAAATGCCACTCTTGGTTGCACCTGGTAGATTTTAAGAAACCTTCAACTCCCATCACTGCAGGCTGGTATAACTCTTTCTGGAGCCCATGGTTGTGGCTGTATTCAACTGTGAAGAATTTCCAGTCTAGCAAAGTGCCTGGGCAGATAGGCTGTAAAAGCTACAGGTAATGTCAAAGCAGTTGTTATTTCTAATAGCTAGCACAGCTGAGGGAACAAAAAAGTTCTGGATTCTTCAGTGCGGAAAATTAAATGCATAAGAAACTTCTTCCACCTCTTTAAGAAACATCCCAAAATTAATTTGATTTTATTGAATCGTTAAAACTTTATAGCTATTTGGGAAAATCAGGAAACCTGCTCTTGGTTTGCATTTGAAAAAGTATCTTCCTTGGAGAGGAATTTTTTTTGGATACCTGTACTTTTCCAACAAAAAGTAGTATTTGAAAATAATAGTACTGGAATATAAGTGTGTTTACCTAGTGAAGGCTAGCATAAGAAAATGTGAGCATATAAACTTCCCCATATTTTCCACTCAATGTATAATACTTTGGATTTTATGAATTCATATAAAATGGAATGCTTCTTGCTTTATACGTGAAACATTTGCAACAAGTGCGGAGAACCTTCTTGACATTTGGATACCCATCAATTTCTTCAAAAGTTTGAGAGCCATCACACCCACACCTGATACGCATCCCTGGGAAGCCAAGAGGAGTCTCATGGTGGTCTCAAGACTGCTGGGGCTGGATCAGATTTGAAGCTGAGAGAGAGATGAGCTGGTGGCAATGGCTGCAGACACACTCCTGCTTTCTTGTCTCTTCCCTGCACTGGGCACCTGAATTAACTGGCAGCCCATGGGCCAGGGTAAACTCACTGTAAGTCATCTGACATCTTCCCGATGTGGCAGCTGCACTCGGAGACTGCGTGCTTCCCTCACAATGAACTGTATTTGGAGACCCTTGACCTCAAGCACTGAGGCCTCTGCCAGAGTGTGGCAAAGGCAATGTAAAATTATATTTTGCTGATCCCACTGAGGATTTTTGGAGCTTGGGAGAGGGGTTTTTCTTGTGTTGAAGATTGGCTTTTTTTTTTT
>VZRN01004072.1:1475612-1520386 GCA_013397935.1 Dasyornis broadbenti | reverse complement strand
TTTCTTTTTTTTTTTTTTTCCCCTGAGACTGGAATTTAAATCCTATTAAATGGAATGGAAAAAACCCCCAAACCCTCCTCTCCTTTGAGCTCAACTAGTCAGATAAAAAAAATTTTGAAAGACATTTATCCTGTGTTATCAACAATCTAAAAATGTAAAAAATAGTTTATGGTACCTCAATTTGTAACTAATAATTTTCCATTTCCAAAGGGCTTTCCAAGCTGTCGGGAACACCGTATCTGAACTGATCTGGATGTTCTCAAGTATCTTATCATTTTACTTTGTAACTCTTTTTAAAAATCTGGTGACACACCATAGTGTTCTGTGTTATTGTAAATCGAATTATTCAGTATGAGCAGCAGAAAATCTTCACAGTTTAGATACAGATTTTCTTAATCCACTTCTCAAGTTTTATATAGTAATGAAAACTGCTGTGCAGTTTTCATTAAAATAACTTACTTTTTATTAAAAGTTCAGACAGAAGTTTCATGGAACTTAGATTTTGCCACCAGCTTCAGCAGAATTAGTGTGAGACATGGGTTTTTGAAAGATGATAATATAGATATGCTGAAAAATTATCCACTTTGGTATGTAACTGTTTTGGGAAGATGTTATGTTAAAGTCCAAATACAAATACTCTGAAGACAGAAAGAGAGAAAAATGAAAGTGTGTCCTAAAAATCTAAATATTCCATTTATATCAGTAGGAATCACAGAATCACAGAAAAATTTGAGTTGGAAGGGACCTACAAGGACCACCAAGTCCAGCTCTTAAGGGAATGGCCCACACGGGGATTGAACCCAAAATCTTGGCATTACTAGCACCGTGCTCTGACCAACTGAGCTATAATGTTTGGCCATCAGCAACTGTGGGTATAATAAGTAAGACACACAGTGTTTCCTGCCCATAGAATGTTACCATGTTATTGTCTATTTCAGAATGTGCTGCTGAATAAATATTTATGGATAATCCTGCATTTTTGGGGTTAGCAGTCTGATCGCTTCAACAGATATCTGGGCAGTGTCATTCCACTGCAGATGTACCATGCAATAAGCCTCATACTCACAGTGGGATACTGCTGCTAATTGCCACAGTTGTAGCTCAGAATAAGGTAGCAGCTTCTCAGTGAAACAGAAACATATTACGATTAAATTAAAATGAATCAATCAGAAAGAACCCCAACACCACAATTGTCTGTTGCATTTATAGTTCATTAGCTATTAACACGTACAACACTTTAAAGGAATTGCTAATTTTCTTGGGATATACTGTACATGCTATTATCTAGTAAAAATGAGCGTTAGAATTGTGACTTCATCCTTAGGAATCTAACTCAGGTCTTCTTTGAGCTTTCTGCTGAAAGATTCCTCAGTATTCAGGTTTTTAGTATGCACTGTCAAGATTGAGCTCCCATGTGATCTTTGGGAGTGAATATAATTTCTGTTTGTTTTGTTTCTTTGCTTCCCCAAGCCAGGAGATTTTCCTGATCCTCAGCATACGGAAATATGCAAGGATTCAGTATCAATGAGTTGAGAAAGTATTTTGTTATTGGCTCCTTCTGACCTGAACCTTCATCACACCAGTGAAGGAACCTGTTGTCAAGGAAGACAGATGGAATCCAACACTGTGGGTTGATTTTTAAATCCCAATCTGACCCCTAATGCTATCATTTTCTGTTTGTCCATATTAAAGACAAAAGTGGGTCATAACAAGATACCCTTGAATGATAGACTCTCTTAATTAAGAGGAGCATGCTCCTCATGATGATGAGCTGGGTGACTAGAACACCTGTTCTAGCTATAAAACTGTAATACAAAACAGACCCCTCCCTGCTTTGAAGGAACAGTCTGTGTTAGGTTTTTGCACTGGAATTACACTGATCATGTCTAAGACTGTAGCTAAGCAGAAAAAAACTTGGCATGTAAAACTAGACATAGGGGAAAATCTTCATTGTTAAAGTTACTGACAGATCCTGTCATCTCTGTGAAATCCAATTGAACTAAATCTTTGCTTGATGATTTAGATGTGAAGGGCAGAGATTTAAGCAATTGTTTTCTGTGGCTGGTAATTGAAAGCAAACAGTGGAAATTCAGTGAGAGGTTTTCGGGAAACCCCAAGATTACAAACTTGTTTTTCTCATAATTTGCCTTTACATAAGTAGGTAATTTTAACTCCCCACCCCCTTTCTCCCTCACACACACATGTAGATTTAAAAAGTGCTTTGTTTATATTCATTCAAGTCTGTAGTCATGCACTCATTTTGGTCTTGAGCTTTGTGCATTCCTGCAGACAGCAGCTACCTGTGTCTTACCATCCAGCCTGAGTCCCTGATTCTGTCAGGTACCCTTGCACATGAGTCCCAGGCTTGCATGATGTTCTCCTTCTCAATCTAGCAACAGAATGGAAACTGTTCATAAATAACAGTCATGGAGTCGTAGATACTCCTTTAGCAAAAGGAAAACTCTGTACAGGTTTTGCACACAAGCATGAATATTGGCTACTAACAAAATAGTTAAATAGATCTGGGGGAACCCTCTTGGACACTGAAACAAAGTTGTTAGTTCAGTCACTAGCATGGTTTAGTGAGCGCCAAACAAAGAATTCCCAAACACAGCTAAGGATTAGCATTGGTCAGAGACCATTCCCACTGGGCACATTGGATGCAGCTACTCTATTTTTAGAGAGTAAGAAAATTGAATAATATAAAATACAGGTTGTTTCTTGTGGGGTTTTTTTGGCCAGCTAGGTTAAGTGCTTGCAAACCAGTCCAGTGCATGTTTTATTTACTAATATAGAGGCAGCTAGTGTACATGCTTGTGCTTATGCAATTTAGGTGTGTTTGTATGGCAGGGTTGGATGTATTGCACAACTACAGGAAAAAATCCTGTACTGGGCATATAGAGCAAGCCCAAGGCTGCAGTTCACTCCCTATTTTTCTGAGGAGTGCAGAAGGGAAGACTGAGTGGAAACTAAGAAGTAGCAATAGCTAGGACATCTTCAACAACACAGTCGATTCAGATGTGGGAAAATGTTCTTTCTGCTGTCTCATGTGATAACACAGGCCTGAAGCAGCTACCAGAAGATTGTTATATTTATTTTTCAGTGTCTTCACTTCTGAGTATTTAGTGTCACTAATTCTATAAAAAGTGATAAGCCTGACTTAACATAGTGTCCTGGGTCAAAGCGCTTGCACCAAGGAAAAGCAATTTAGAAATATTCAAACTAAACAAGTGTTACAAGAAAGACTTCAAGAGACATTAATTTTTTCAGGTATTTCATCCAACAAATACCAAAAATCATTTGAAAGCATTTTTTCTGGTGCTTTGTCTGACATTAATCTTTCTTAATAGAAACTCTTCACAGTCTAATTGCCCAGACTCCTCTTAAAGTCACTGAAGGGAAATAAACATTTCCAGAATATGATCCATCTTCTCTAAAACTGATTTAATGAACTTTGCTTTAGATGTGTTTTTCCCCCCCTTTTTTTTTTTTAAATTGTGTATAGAAGGAGTAGTGATAATCACTTGGGTTCTGTGCCTATAGCGAAACTGGCTGAATAACACCTTCCTGTGCCTCTGTGGTAGGCACATGGTCACATGCACCAATTACCTAATTCCACCTACATACTACGCATTCCTCAGAAAATAGATGGCAATCAGAAATGCTATGACTAATTATTCTTGCTAATAACAGCAATACCCTCTGTTTAATTTTTTTTTTCTAGCTGTGAGATGTCCTTTACTAGAAGGTGTTTTAGCAAATACATCAACCTTCATGTGCTCTGTTTGCAAGTATGTCCTCCTGCACGGAAAACTAGACTTTTCCTTTGGTAGAATTTTCTTTCTGTGCCTTCTGTGTTGTAAACCCTCTTAATCAAACTTTCCAAATTACAATAATCTCATGGTATAACCTAAACTTTATCTACCTTATTTCTCAACAGATGCATCTTATTTTAATTTCAAAATCTATTTTAAATGTCTTTTTTTTTTTTTTTCCGAGATCTGCTTAGATATTTGCATATGCTTTACCACAAAGCAGTTCCTAGTTTCTATAGTAGCCAAAAGGAAGATAGCTGCACTGCTTCTACACCACTTTTTTTTTTTCCCCGGAGAAGTTCTTCAGCTTTGTGCCCTGCATGACCTGTTTTTCTCTTTGCCTGTGCAGGGCGCTAATGTAAAATGTTTTGCTTTGCATCACTTTGTACATAGCTTCCCTATTGATATATGTTTCTTTCCTTCATGATTTCCTCCACATATGCTAAAAATCTGCTAAAAATCTGCAACATCTTTGCTTTTGCTCCTTGGTTCTGTTTCTCATTTGGACTGTCTGGTGCCATACTGCTGCATTTTGTGTGCGCATAATTATTTGCAGGTACTACCTTTCTGTTTTATACTATGTATTCAACTGGTCCTAGTGAGTATTTCTCTGCTCTTCTGAATAGCTTGTTACAGCTTTCCAATGATTATTTTTTCTAATATGAAGTTATCTTATGATAGTGATTTCATTTGTATTTCTTTTGAGTGATCTCTTTTGAGATCCTCATGTGATCTTTACCATCACCATGTCACATTTATCAGTGAAATAGCTATCTTATATTAGTAGGTATAACTGAGTTACCCACTCACTAGCTGCCTCTGTGGGTTCCTGTTTCTCTCACAAAACACACTTCTTTGTATGGAGTGCCTTTTTCTTGACAAAACAATAAGACTCAAATGGCATAAACAACGTATATGATTTTTTCCTCTCTGCTACAGTGAGCTTGCCACTTGAGACCCTTGCTCTGTGGATATCTCTGTCTTTCTGTCCAATACTCTTCAGAAATGAGCAGCCTCCTGGATTGTAGACCACTTAGTTGCTTCAGATCCTGCACAGATTAACATCATTAACTCTTTCCACTTCATCTCTCTTCAGCGGCTTCTGTTTTCTTAAGTCTTTGAAGAGCACATTTCTGGCATGAGTTTTCACAAGAGCCATGGTCAGTTAATTCTTTTTCTACTGATACTATGACATCTTGATGAGATCACTTAAAGCAATGGAGAATTGTAGACTGATAAACTGAAAGGCCTGTGAATAAAAAGCAATTTGAATATCACAGAATTGTAGATTCCTTAAGGTTGGAAAAGATCTGTAAGATCACTGAGTCCAACAGTTAAAAATGTGTTTTCTTGGACCTTGGTTCATGCCTATCATGGTACCTCGGGGTTTAAACTCCTACTGGAGCCCAAAGTCTCAGCTTATCCCTACTGCTCACATATTGGGCATCTTCTACACTTGCCTTGGTGAGGGTCAGCTAGCTTCCTATCTGGATAAAGTAAAACATGGGGGGATCTTGATCATAATTGAATTTTTCCACTAGAGTTAATATGGATGCAAAATGGCCCAGACCATGTCTCTAAACTTAGACTAGCATGTGGCACCTAGATTTGAGAGTGGTTACGAAAACTACAGAAAGAAATACCCTTTAACAAAAAGTGAGTAAAGCATTGTCTTACAGCCAGAATAATACAGAACCTAAGCAGAGACAGTCATTTCCTAATAACTTCATAATGAAAATTAAACACGAGGTCCGTGTGACAAAAAGAAGAGGCTGTGGAGGTTTAAGCATAGGATGCTTGCAGAATTATTTGACATTGGCATGAAACTTTTCTGTTTGCTCCATCACTCCATTTCTAGTTGAAAATAATTTTCAGTAATTAAAATTACATGATGCAGAATTTGTGTGGAACAGGAATAAATGATTGCCAAATCATGGGTATGTTGTCAGGACACGACTCATGCAAATGTAGCTGTTGGAATAGGGGAGGCAAAAGAGTAACTTTGAGTTTGGTTTCTTTTTGTGTGACATTAGTAACTTCTGATTTAATTGTGTGTTAAGACTAACATGACCAACCTCTATTAAACAGGGAAAATGAATGGTTTAAGTGAGATTAATTTACCAGTGGAAAATTAGTTTGGCTGTCAGACCTCTGTCCTAGGGGAAGTACATCTGTTAACTAAACATCATCGGAACAGCAGCACTGGAGTGTGTGCTGGAGCTGATGTGTCTTGGCAGGATCTCTGCCCCCAGAGAAGCTGCTTTGGGCTGGATGCTAGATAGCTGAAGTGGCTTGGAAAGATGCTGTGGTGCCAGGAGTTTTCTTCCTCTGGGTGAGGAAAAGAGAAATATTGCTCCCAGCTGCTATTTTTCATCGCTAATAAAGCTCCAGCTAGTAATGATTACTCTTTGTGTTTTCCAGAGCCAGAAAGGAGGCTCATGCTCTTTTCACAGGCTCTTGGATTTCCTAACCAATTTCTTTTTCAGGTTCTAACAAAAAATGAAACACCAGAAATGTCATGTAGTATTCGAATAACAGTAATGTGCAGCAAAGAAATGACAGAAGAGCATAAAGTAAAATGAAATAGTGAAAAGGTTTTTTTTATAGTTAGTTGCAATGACTGATGTTATTAGACAGAAATTATAAAAGATCACTTGCTTAAAAAATAACGGAATATTAATGAATAGTGCTGTCCTGACGTTTTTGTAGGACTGAACTTTCTTTCATGCTGTTCTTCTAGAATGGAAAGGAGGAAAACCAGCCCGTGACAGATATTTCTCTTAGCGACTGGGTTTAGTTCTTGGTCCAAAAGCCTCAGTTACTTGAAAGGTTCATATCCTCAGAGGGAGGGATTTGACCTCAAAAGCAGGTCTCAAATGGAGCTAAGATTGTGTGAAAATCTTAACATTCAGGACTGGGCAAGTGGCCCACTTTCTCACAGAAGAGAAAGAAATTTTGTGGAAATTAGAGTTGAAAGATATTTCCGAAGAAGACAGGAAATCAGTCTCATTGTAGATTTGTGAACTGGCAGTAGATGAACAAGTCGTGCTGGATAATCCTTTAAATCTTATGAATAAGAAGAGTCCTTTAGAAGTCGACTTGGGACTCAGCTGAGAAGTTTGGACCTTGAGAGCAGGAAAAGAGAGCAGGCAGCAGAAGGGAAGGGAGATTTGCAGATGGAAGCAACCACTACCTAGGCCTTTCCAAAGAAGTACTCTTTCCTATAAGTTAAGTGAGACCTTTGGATATCTAGCAGCCTGTTCGTGGCAGTGACAGTAGCTTCAATCATGCTGCATATCTGAACATCTAAGTGACAGTAGAGACATGTGTATGCACAGAGAAGCTCTGGTATGGGCACTCAGTAAATGTGATGTATCTGGGAAGTGTCAGCCCTGCTTTACACACTAAGCAGTTGATTTGCACCTGCACAATAAACACAGCACATCCTAAGGGCTCTTCTACCTCACAGATACACAATGTCTGTGCAAAACATTGCAGTCTACTCCTACGAGACCCAAAAATGCAGCCTCTGAAAAAATAACTCTGGTATTACCATTTGCCTTGAAACCCCTTAACTAGTACCCTAAATTTGGATGAGGACACACACAAAGCTGTTCTGTCCCTGCTTTTCAATCCTTCCCCTGGAGAGAACTGTTTGGAAAAACCCCAGTGCTGCACCACATTCTCTGTTTTATAGGCAGAAACCTTACAGATATCATTATGTGTGTCTAAAATGCTTGTTTGCAGTTGTAGAACCTGAATGGATGGTTCTGTACATCATTCACGTCACGGTAGTACCTGGAAGGTTTAGTCACGAACCACGCCATCCTCCCTTCCCCATGCAGGTATTGCACAGACACAGGACTCAGCCCTGCCCTATTGCAAGAGGAGACGAGAAACAAGAAATGGATATTTACTGTAATCTAATGTTATCCAGTACACAATCTATTATTATCTGGTACATTGTACACGATTCTAACCATTGTCTGAAGCCTGTAAAACATCCAAGAACTGGAGAACCATTGAAACTACAGCTTTGTTTGCACTCCTAATGCCTAAACAGAACAACAAAGCAGAGTTAAAAGTTGTTTTTAAAGTACCAAAGGCTATTGGAGAATCACTAGTCAGTAATTACTAATAATAAGCTACAGATAATTTAGAGTAAGAATCAAAGTTGGTACTCAGGCCTTAAAAAATTTCCTCTTATTTTGCTATGAACTGTATGGATGCCTTTCTTTTTTAAAACAAACAAATGCATATGGAGCTTCCAGGACTGGTACAGAAAAAAAAAAATCATCTTAAAGTGCATTATTCATCCATGTTTAGGAGCTGGCTCATAACAATATGATAACAAAACCTTTTCTTCACTGAAAGAAGATACTCTTTAAGCATTGGAAAAAAACCCGGTTTGAATAACTGTCATAGGTCAAATAGAAGAGACAAAGGCACTGTAAGAAATTCACTGTAATTCTTATAAACAAGTCCAGATTTTTAAGAAAAGAAATGTGCTCAGAATAAAACATATTTTTTCCTGATTATCTCCTCAGAACTCAGCATCTTGTTAGAGAATTATTTTGAGCTGAGGTTAAAAAAAAAAAAAATTTGGTGCCATCAAGTGGAAATATTCTGTATTGCTGAGAAGAGCTGAAAAAGTGGCAGCATATGGATTTCATTAGATATACATACCAGTACTTTAAACAATTGCAGTGGAAATGTTTCCCCCATCATATACATTATATCCTTGTTGAAAATTGACAAGAAATTCCACTTGTTCATATGTTTTGAGAACTAGCATCCTTCTCTCTTACCCATGGTAAAAATTTCTAGTTTTTTGACAAATTCTTTTTTTGGCTGTCACTAATGACTATTCCTCTGGTTTTGTAGCACTGCTAATGATGCGGCCTTGTGCTGCTGGCAAGAAAGTTGCCTATGCCAGATCCTCATTCCAGAGCACAAGTAATTCCTCGGAGGGAGCTCTTCACCAGAGCCAGCCAGCAGCCAATGCTATGTGTTGAATTTGTTCCAATGTTCAGGGATTAAAAGTCACATTCCTTTGTATTCTAAATTTCTCAAGTAATTTTTTTTTCCTTTTTTTAGTGCAGGATAATTGGACAGAATTGAAACTCACTCCAACAAGTTCCCTTGCAACAGTCCTTCATGTTTTACCACTGTTCTGGGAGTACCCTGCTTTCACACTGGAATTGGCAGGGCATGATATCCCTTGGAGATGCATAATGTTCAACACTGCCTCAGCTGCTTGTTCACTGAATGTCAGTGAAATCCCTTGGTTTTATGTTAGGGAGGAATTGCATGGAATTAATTTCAGTTCAACATAGTTGGAGGTTTCTGAGACCTGTCACTTAAAAATACGTTTCCTGCCCTCTGGAGACTTCTTTTTCAGTATCAAGACATCTGGATTAACCTGAATAACTCAGACTTGGTGTTACTTTTACTGAGATTTTCCATGGCTATGCCAAATTTTTTAAAACCCAAACATTTAGACATTTATTATTCTAAAAACTTTTATTTATAAAATGAATAATTTTATTTTGGAATTATTATAATAATTCACAATTTTAAGAAGGTTTAATTTTTGCTGAACCAAGATTATTTCAAACTGAATGATCAAAATCTGAACTATTTCGTTGAGAAGTATTGGAAAAATATATTGGAATATATATTTGCTACATTGGAAACTATATTTGGTAATTTCTTTTTTTTTCCCCTTCTATTTCTAAACCCTTATTACACCAAAGTATGTTCTTTCTGTTATATTCAGGAAGACCACTTTTGTCAGTTTTCACATACAAAGTATAATGTATTAATAATGGACTTGAAGATATTAATGGTCTTTTCCAACCCAACTGGTGCTTTGATTCTGTTATCAACTACCACGATTTCCTCCAGGGAAGCAAAGTTGGTGGATTGTGTTATTTTGATGAAATTGAGAAGATGGTCTCTCTCTATGCACATACTACACATATAAACATATATGCAAGTATTTATAAAAAAACCCTTTCTCCACAGTTTCTCAAGTCTGACAAAGTACTCTCCTGAAGCATTATAATATTCAGTCAGATGTAGGCCAAAATACTACATTATACTTTTGGAAAACAAGCTCTACTGTGTCATGCTATGTGTTCATCCCTTCAGGTACATAGTGAAAGAGTCCTACTAATTAATAAGTTATCACTGTTGCTTTTGTCACTGTAAGGTTTGGCTCCTGCTTTTTTTTTCTCCATGATCATTATGGAGGAACGGACAAATTCTCCATGACCATTATGTAAATGTATAAAGCACTTTGCATGAGGCCTGGAAACCAGAGCAGAGCTCTAGATCACCAGATGCCAAATAATATGGGATGTCCAGAGCCAAGACACAAAGATTTGATTTCATAAACCCATTATAAAGCTTTTAATCCTTTCATTCTCATTAAATAATTTGCATGGCACACTAGCTTTTCAGTACATTTTTTACTCTCCAAGTGTGTCCACTGTTTAAATGCTTTCCCAAAGAAGATGAAGACACAGAATATGAGTATGTATACATGTATGTGGTTGTATGTGCATATAAATGTGTTCACATATAGTCATGTGGTGGGTCTATCATTTTTCCTATAGTGTTTTTAACCACATCAGATTTAATATCTGAATATTGAAAATTACATAGAAAGATAATGTGCCATGGCTAATGGTGTGTTTTATGATACATTTGTGTCATACAAAAGCAATTTTTAAAGAGCAGCACAAAAGAAGCAGCTTTTGTCTCAGGCTCCTGGGCAGATTCCCAGGCAGGTGGAATTGGCTGTAAGAGAAAAGGAACCAGGTCATAAAATTCACATAGAAAAACAGGTGGATTAAAAAGATAGAAAAATCTTAATATATTACATTTTTTTAGTCTAGTTCCTGTTTATGGCCTCATATTCCCTCTGTGGAAAGCTGTTTTTCATCTCCACTGCACTCTTCCAGATGGTGGAGCGAAAGGAATCTGTATAGATAAATTGATGGGAAGGCAAAGCAAGCTTTGTTGCACTTACATGACTACTCAGGATCTTACCCTAATGTATATTAGTTTACAGCTAACAGTCATGTAAGAACATTTACTGTAACACCAAGTCACCCAGAAATGATTTGAAAGCCAGCTGGCCCTTGGATGTACTGTCACTCTGATCACATGCAGGAGCATATTGAGGATCTAGTTTGGGACATCTGGTTGTTGTTCTTGGGTGAAATTTTGCTTACATCCTGTGTTTCAGGACCTGCTCCAACATGTACTTTTCAATGGATGTCAAAACCCACCATACTGAGACAATAGTCTAACTTGCTTTTTGTTTTTTTAAATCAGCAATTGTGGCTTAAGCAGGCATCTTCTTTTCCTCTTCCCATCCTTATCCCACTTTCTTCTCATGTCTGCAAACACCTTCAGTTTTTTAAGTCTGATGAGTTATACTGAAGAATGAGAAGTATCCTTATTAAAGAGATAGTTATTTTTTTTTAGGCAGCTCAGTTCTGTCTTATTTAATTGTTTAGAGATAGTTTTGCTGGTCTTGAACCTGTCACTATACATGTTCCATACTTCCTACTATTTTCATTATTTTGTTCAAATAATTTTATAGCTCTGATCTTAAGAATTCATAAAGATTCCATATAGAATCATGAACTCTTGCAAAAAAAAAAAAAAAAAAAAAAAAAAAAANTCTCTCTTAAAAAAAAAAAAAAAAAAAAAAATACTGAAGAAGTCCTGAATGTCTGGTCTGACACTGATCTGAATGTGAATTGTGGACTGGACCATGATTTTGTGCCATTTTTATCAGCTTTACAATGTGAACAATACAGATTCTCCTACTGCAAAATTGATAAAGACTCTAATGGTACAAAAACAGAAAAAAATGTTGGGGTTTGTTGTGTTTTTTTCCAGAAGAAGGTCAGTTCTTTCTGACAAACCTCACTTACAGGAGCTGAGGCAGTGACAGCCATTATTTGCTGAAGGAGCCTAAGAAGCAAGGTTGCACTTTTAACGCAGCTACAGCGTAATTGCTTTAATGGACTCTTTAAGCACTAACCCTTGATTCTCTCAAAACAAGGCCCCAGTTTTGATTTTATTCATGCCATGGATCCATACTTAGTGGTAGATTGTTATTGACTTGAAAGCCCTACTGGTGTGAGCATCGGTAAGCCTAATTAATAGGCTCAATGATGATTTTTATGAAAGTATGTCAGGCAGGTTATTTTAGCTGAGCTGCTGTGGTTTCTTGCAATGAAGCTGGCACTTGTCTTCTAATGAGTCAATTCACTAATTTGATACCACAGGCTGTAATTTTCTATGTTTAGGTTTATTTACACAGCCATTTAAAAATACTTACATGGGGTCTTAAGGATTATGAGAATGACTTAAAAAGGCACCTCAATTTGATGCAGTAGTCTGAGTATGCACTTTGAATGCAAAAGTACAAAGTTTTACAGTGAACGGGTACATAAATGATGCTACTGTGAATGCTAGTGTTTACGAATGTGAACAGATACATTCTACATCTTAGGTGTTACTAAAATTAGAAGGTCTTTCTTTGGGGATGCTGAGAAGGCAATTGTCCCCACTGGGCAATAGGAATGTAAATATACTCTCTACATGATTGTAGAGAATACAACACTGTGCTGTTCAGTGATGTCTAGTACTCTGCTGTGAGGTCAGTATTCACAGTTGCAGTCAACAGCCACTGCAGGTAGTGGCTTTTGAATAAAAGGTCATGTTTTTCAATAGCCTCATTCTGACTGAAAGCCTGAAAGCTTCTTGGAACTTCTTGATCTCTGCAGTATAAAACCAAAATTAAAGGAGAAAAAAGAGTTTGAGAAGTATATAAACAGTCTGCAAAAATCTCTTCAGGACCCCAAATCCCTTGTTCACTTGAGACCTATGGAGAAACCCTACCCCAGCAGAAGCTGGTGTGAGTTTTTCATTGACTTCAACAGATTCAAGATTTGTACTTGATAGTCTAAGAATAAAATCTATGAAGTCTACCTCTCTCTGTGTGTTCTGGGAGTTTATTGTTACGATAATGGAAGTCAGCACTTCCCCCACAGTGCTGAGTAAAACGCGTTCCAGCTGAGTAAGAATTAGACCTTATAATTAGGGTTTTCCAAACAGATGGAATCACAGTCCACCCAGACCAGAAGGAATTTATTACGATAAATATCTCTAATTCCCTATCATCATGTTTTGTAAAATCTGAATTCCAGATTTGTTTTATTCCTTTTAAGCCATTCAGTCTTCCCTATCTGGAACACAGTACAGTGCAGGTGGGATTCACCTTACCTGGTTTTACATTGTCACAGCATGAGTCCATGCTGGTTGCTTAGGCTGCCTTTTTCTCTTTGAAAAACAACAGGCACTTTTGGAGTGCAGTTCTCCTGGTCTGTTTTGGATATAGGAAGAGACTCAAACGGTGCTGAGAAAATTCTTGATCTCCCTTCAGAGGGACGGCAAATCTGTGGTAGAAATCAACTCTCCAAATGGCATTTTGGCAGTATCTCAGTCATGTCTTTATTTGTTCTGCTCCTTCTGCTTCCACTTAGAGTTTTGCTGGTGGATAAAGCCAGTCGCCAAGTATATTTCTGTGACTAAAGAGGGATAATCTTTGGTTTGCTGACTGTTTTGGCCCAGCCTGTAACTTCATTTCCCTAGAAGGACATTCTAAAAGTATCAGTAAACTAAAATATATAAGCCTCAGTAATTTCAAATTACACAAAAAATACTTTGACCCCAAGCAAAGTAGTTTTTATAGAGTTTAGCTAAAAGCGGAATTTCCTTTATCTACACATGAAGGAATCTCAAAATAAAAATTCTCGCAAACCGAAATATGTTGAACGTGAAATGCTTTGGTGTTCAAAAAAAGTTTTAGCCACTGTCTTTTAAAATCTAATTCTGTGTTTGCAGAGCTGAGTGGAGCTTCCATCCTGCACATACAGAAGCAGCACCCTATACTTAGGAATCAACCTATCCTTCTCATCTACAGGAACCTATCCTACAGGTGTCTAGATCATGCCATGAGTCTCACAAAGGACAGCAGGAACTTTTAAAAAGTTCTTTATCATCATTACAGTAGTTACGGCCTTCAGTGGTGGCTCAGATATGAGACTTTTCAGTCATGAGGAATGATTTACAGATAGTATCTTCCAATGTAAAAAGCTGAAAGAGGCTTGCCCTAGAAACCCCAATTTGCTAGTGCTTGTGCTTCCAACAGGTTTATAAGTCAGTGTCTCAAATGACACTGCAACTTTGCAACTCAACTTCTGAGTAGTGCTCTAAGCATTTGGCTAGTGGCCAAAGCAGAACATGCGACATAAGAGGTGACATAGGGACACATATGTTATCTGTGTAACCATTCCATTGGAAAGGCTTGTGGCCTGGTAAAGGTTCCAGACTCCCAGGGAATATTCACAGCCGACAGCTGTGAAGCAAAGGAAGTCCTCTCCGAGCAGCATTAAGTTCAGGCAAGTGCCTCCTCCTAACACGGTCCGCTGAGCTGCCGGGATGTTTGCTGCTCGGTTCCCATAAATGCCTTGCTCCGTGCATTTCCTCGAAGCCTCGGCCCTGCAGGCGCGGGGCGGGCGGGCCGTGCCGCCATTGGCGCTCAGGGAGGTGTATCCCGCGGCCTCCTTGCGGTTGGCTGCGGCGCGGGGCGGCGGCGCCGCTGGACATCGGCCGGAGGAGGGAGCGGGCGCCGGCCGTGCCTCCCGCTGCCCCGCTGCCTGAGGTAGGTTCGGCGCTACCCGCCGCCCTCCGCCCTCCCGCCGCGGTCCCGCTCGTTCGCACTGCTTCTCCCCCTGCCCGCAGCCGCTCCTCTGCTTTCCCTTGCCACTCTCCAGGGATTCCTTTTCTGTCCCTTGCGTCGCCCCTGCTGGCGGGAGGCCCCTCGCTGTGCTGTTTGACACTGTCTTGGTCCCAGTGATGCTCGGGGTGCTGTGACCCGCTCCCAGCACGGGTGATGCGGGACCGGCGCGGTGAGGCCCCGCGGGCACTCGACGTGCTGGGGAGGCCGGGGTGGGTTCCCAGCGCTGCAGGCTTGGAATGCTGAAGTTAGTTTCACTTTTACAACGGGATATGGATATCGCTGTGGCTGAGCCTGAGCACACACAGGGAGGCAGGCAGACGAGCTTCTGGCCTGCCAGAGGTCACCCGACTGTTTGCTCGCTGCCCTGACTCCCACGATCCCAGCGCAGGGCAGTGCACTCCCGCTTGAAGGCGGCCTTGTCTCCTTGTGCAAATCCTCTGTGAGGGAAATTTGCTTCACTGCAGGCTTGGGTATAAGGTGCAGTGTTTTAGTACGAGCTGCTCTCATGGTTGTATTTTAGTATGCAGCTCTAGTGACATGGTGTGACAAGGCTTCCTCTATTTTGAGAGGCATCTTCATGCTCTTTGAGAACCTTCTTAGCATGCTGAAGAGAAATGTCACAAAATACCGCCAGCTTCAGTACTGTAACCTCTGCAGGTGGACAAATGCAGCGATAGTAGGAAGATCACACTTGGAGCTATTATAGACAACTGTGTGCTTCTGTTCATGCCTTTCTCCATGTGCTAGTCCCTCTGTTTCAGCAAGCCTGGGGTTAAACAGGACCTCTTAACTCTTTAGGAGTATAGAGATTTCACAAGCTTGAGGTATGAGGACAAACAGGATTTTCCAAGTGATTCAGATACAGAGATTCATGTAATTATCTGTTAAAACTGTGTTGGAAACAAAGTTCACATTTTTGAAGCCTATCTTTGAGATTCACATCTTTTAATTGCATGAGTATCTGAGGTCCTTAGGCTCTTGGGTGCTTGGTGCTGGACCTGTCAGTGTCCCTGCAGAAATAAGCAGTGGCACATAGGCTTCAATGGGAGTGAAGAGGAGGAGATAGAAAATAAAGGGGTATTCCTCTGCAGTGGGAATCTGTCCTAGTGAAACTTCTCCATTTTGCAGAAAACTTGTCTTAGGGAGAAAACCTGTTGTTCCTGGCCACATATATACTGACTGCTCAGCAGTAGTTAAGATCTCGGCCTTATCTTCCAGTTTTGGCCTGTGTAAGAATTAGTTATGTAAAAATACTTAGCTTTGGGCTTTCTCTTTTAATCAACTGCTTGCTATATAGCGTGTGTTCTGCTTTCTGTTTATTTGTTACTTCTGACTGTGATTGATGCAGTTTTGATTGCTAAGTACTTGGTGTTTGCATGTTTATGGTGGCTAATGAATATAATTGGTAAATTTAAGTTTCCAGAATTCTTTTTAAGCCTTGTAGTTAAAAAATTGCTGCATAGAACACATTAAAAGCCTTTCTTTACAGTAATCAAAACAATTAGTAAAATTGAAAATTTGTCTGTAAGGACACCTCATCAGATCAAGATACAACAAAGTTCACTAAAATTGAATTAATGTCTCATAAAAGTAGGGTGTAACTAGAGTACGAAGTATATGGTTTGTGTTTTACAGCAGATGCTAAAGGAGACCAGAACTGTTTGCACAAACAATGTCCAAATCATACATGTACATGTATTATTTTATTACTTTATCTTTGCTGCCATCAGGCTTTACCATGCTCCGAGCCTTTAGTCACACAAATGGTAGGTGTGTGTTCCACCATGCTAAGTGTTGGCATCATCGTAAGTCGGTGCTGGCAATCAGGAGGGAAGATGTCAATGCATGGGAAAGAAGAGCACCTCTAGCCCCAAAGCATGTTAACGAGTTGACAAAGATGGGATACAAGGTCTTGGTGCAGCCATCAAACCGGAGAGCCATCCATGAAAAGGTAATGTCCTGTTTTGAGAGACACAAGCAAAACTGTAGTTCAGCCATTAACCATAGTACAGGAAAAATAATATTCAAAGGCTATTCATGAGAAAACATGTTAATCCCCCCATAACATGTAAATTTTGTTGTTAAACAAGGAGTCCTGTGCTAGTGGAAAGGAAAAGGAGTAGTTTGTTTAGCTTTTTGATGTCATGTTGGCACCGTGGTGGGTTTTTGGAATTGTTTTTATTAACTTCTTGTCCTGTCATCCCTCTTCCTAGAAGTTCTAGGTGCTCTTGAAGTAATAACTTGGGTATTCATTTAACATTAGTGTTTTTGTCTTTTGTTTGTATGAAAGCAACAACTCTAAAAAAAAACCCTGTATTTTTTAAAAGAACAGGAAGAACGAATCTGGTGAATTGCACTCTCGCTTCAATCCTATTCCTCATGTGAAATGAGGAGAGAGGTTTTTTCCTCTAATGCTGTGAGCTTCAGGACAAAGAGCTTTTATAGTTCTTGTTGCAGCTGTAATAGTCTGCTGTAAGGTATCTGAGAAAACAGATAGAAATTGAAACAAAAGCAGGGAATTAGCGATCACTTGCACATACCACGTTTTAATTAAGGTACAGTGCTGGTTTTCATCAAAGCACAGATCATACTATGTAAACACATTTCTTTAGAAACTGCTCTTCTGCTTGGACCTAGTCTTACACAATTTCATAAAATCACATGTCATCAGTCTTCATATTTTTGAATTTGTCATATTTCTCTAAACTTATTTCCAAATATTTGAACATCTTACAAAGGACTGTTCATTATTGCAATACTGCAGGATAATTTAAATTTAGTAAAATACCCTTTTTGTACTCTTTGCAATGAAGGATTTTACTAACACATAATTATAATTTGGTCTTGTATAATAGGATAATAGCATGGTAACTCAATTTGATACTTGATGCCTCTTTATCAAAGAATTTTGTGAATGTATCACATGCAATAACTTGTTTCTGCTTGGTAGAATTACTCATTTTTCCTCTGTTCTAGCTGTTTATATGCTGAGACCTGAATATGAAAAACACAGAAAAAATTGCTTTGATTTTTCTCTTTCATAGGAGTACGTCAAAGCAGGAGCCATTATTCAAGAAGATATTTCTGAGGCTTCTCTGATAATAGGTGTGAAGAGACCTCCGGAGGACAAATTAATCCCTAAAAAGAACTATGCCTTCTTCTCTCACACTATTAAAGCCCAAGAGGCAAACATGCCCCTTTTGGATGAGATTTTAAGACAGGTAAATTGTGTCATCTTGAAGACCATTGTCAGTTAACATGGGGTAGAAACTGAACTTAATGCTGAAGTGTGATCAAAAGCTTGCTGCCTATTACGGTTGCTTCCAGCACGTGTACTTGTAGATGGCTAATGAGGACAGTCTTCAGTATCCTCTCCTGGAACCAAGTATTTCTTGCTCAGAGGATCTTGTGTTTGCAGCATTACTCTCTTCGTGTGCATAAGGCAGATGGTTTTGTGAGCACGGTGTGCTCAAGAGAGGCTCTTTCTGTCTGAGCATGAAGAGTTGTTGGGAAGTTACTAAGCTGGAGTGTGTATTGGCCATTTCAGAGGAAGGCAGCCAGTCCACTCAGAAATGAGCAGCCTCTTGACTGAAGATGTGAACAGGCCCACAGCAACTGATGTGGCATATTGGGGAGCTCTGTGTCAAGAGGGCATGGGCTGTGCAGAGACTCTTTAAAACAAGAATTCAGTGCAACTGTTATGTTTTTATTTTTATACTTGAATCTTGCTACGATATATTTGCCTTCCTTATATTACCCATCAGCCTCTAGCACGAAGAATGACAAAGGCATGTGAAAAGCTAGTTCCTGGGAGAGCAACGTGCCACAGACTGCATTCACTGAAAATTTTAATACTCAGTTTACTATGTATTTTCAGGAAATTCGGCTGTTTGACTATGAAAAAATGGTTGATCATAAAGGAATGCGAGTTGTGGCCTTTGGAAAGTGGGCTGGTGTAGCAGGTATAGTGCATAAAGTAAAGGCAGGCTTGCAACAAGTGACTTCCTGTAACATTTCTAGTTATCTGTGCTTCCTGAAAGATGAGGCTTGTGATGTGCTTTTAACTGCATTTTTAATTCTTGCTTTTAACAGCCTTCTTCCATTCTGGTTTGTGCCTCCTACTTTCCTGAGATGACATGTCAAATAGTCATGTGGTTTCCTGACAAATCTAATATTTTATGTTGTCCACTGAACTAATCTGGAGCAGACTAAATATTGAGAGACCAACTGATTAGGCTTTTGACAAAAAAAAAAGGGCTGCTGTCAATCCTGAGAGCTTGAATGACATCTGTTTGTCATCGTTATGCATTTAATCTGATTTTTGTGAGGCATGGTTCTCATTCCTTTCTACTGAACTTCAACACTCTTTCTTCAGGAGACTCTATTATTTCCTTCTTTGGAATCTGGTGATGTGGATACACCTCATAGAAGGATATCTGAATATTAAATAATGCTGAAATGCATAATGAGCAAGTCTAAGGTCATGGACTCCTATTAAATTTCTCCTCCTCTGGTTTTATGTAGACTTTCTTTAGGAGTAAAGTATTAATATAAAAACATGGGAAAAATAGGCAGGATGATTTGAGCCTTCAGTCAGTCTCTGCAGTTTCTAACTGTGCATATTTGTGATTAACACTGATGGTCCGATTTTTTTTTTTTTTTTTGACAACAGGAATGATCAACATTCTACATGGATTAGGTTTACGGTTTTTAGCCCTGGGTCATCACACTCCCTTCATGGTAAGAGTATGTGTGTATGTGTTTTTCTTTAGCTAAATAACATTTTGGCATCTGCTAATTATCTGTATTTGAATACGGAAAATAACTTGATGGTTCTGTGCCTTTGATTTCAGCACATTGGGATGGCACATAACTACAGGAATAGCAGTCAGGCTGTGCAGGCAGTACGGGATGCCGGGTATGAAATTTCACTGGGACTGATGCCAAAGTCAGTGGGGCCCTTAACATTTGTGTTTACAGGCACTGGTAATGTTTCTAAGGTAAGAATTGTCTTCAAGATGAAATGCTATATTATCGTTAATAGAAATTCTTGGCATTTGATCTGTATCAGGTTAAATGGGTTGATGGGTTCATTTTGTTTGCTTGGACTTCACATTTTCCTTTGCCAGTAACAATTTTTAAGTACCGTAAACTAAAATGTTTAATATGAGATCATGCCTGACAAGGTTGACATGCTAACTTCTTATCATGAAAGATGGATTAATTCTTACTACTCCTTTCTCCTTTCCCACATGCCTGATTTCTGTCCCCATCTCTCCCATTGTCACAGAGTCACTGTTGACTCTGTGCTCACAAGGTATGTTGAATTACTCCATTAAAGTATGGGGGAAATAATTATTTTTTCCAACACTTGCTGAGTTTTTATATCTGTATAGCATTGACTTGGCTTACAAGTGCTGAACTTCAGAGCTATTTTCTGTGACGCAGGGAAAAGGCTTACCCCTGGTTTTAGCAACAAAGATCAGTTTACAAGGCTCCAGCTATAAAGTAAAAATCACTGCCTGCATAAATGTGTTCTTCCTATCCAAAAGGATAGTGTGTCTGAAAAGCTTCTGGTTGTGAACATAGCTCATTGGGGAAGTCATCTGGTAGTTCTTGGCCTTTAGAACAGCCTGGTTGATGAGGAATGGTTTCAGGGATCTTTCCTAAAGAGAAATTGCTCCTCAGAGTGGCAGCAAAACCCTCTATTTTGGCTGCATTAAGGCCTCCCAACTCAGCCATTAGAAATAAGAACCAGGCATTGGATTGTGTTTTAGGCATTCTGCAGTATTGGGAAACGATGTCAATTTCTTGCACATAATGCCCAGGCAGCTTAGTTTTGGGTAAGCAGGGGAATATGTGAAACAGTGTGTACATCTCTGAAGATGTTCTCTGGCAGGGCTGTCAAACTGTGTGTGGCATTTCTATATTTGTTTTCAACACCAGATGAGCAGTGTTACATTACATTTATGGTCTGCTTGTACTAAATCCTACTTCATGGTTTCAGGGTGCTCAAGAAATGTTCAGTGCTCTCCCATGTGAGTTTGTGGAACCACATGAGTTAAAGGAAGTTTCCAGATCTGGAGGTATGCTATGACAATAAAGTGATTTAAAACACTGGAACTCTTCTTGCCAAAGTACCAAAGTATAAGAGCAAATTTTTTTTTTTTCTTTTTCACCTTCAGACCTCAGGAAAGTCTATGGGACAGTGTTAAGTCGTCATCATCATCTTGTAAGGAAACACGATGGACAATATGATCCAGTAGACTATGATAAACATCCAGAAAATTACACTTCTCGCTTTCCCATTGATGTGAGTATCCCTTCTGTTCTTTTATTAAAGGTTTTCCACAGAGTATTGGTAGTTACTACACTTTTGCATATTCATCATTTGAGAGAGCATTAACGTAAAATGCTAGATCAGCTGCTTTCAGCTTCTTAAAGTCCTAGGTGAGAACATCAGGCATCTGTAACTTTCCTTGCAGGTTGCACCCTACACAACTTGTTTAATTAATGGCATATACTGGGAACAAAATACTCCTCGTTTGCTAAGTCGGCAGGACACTCAGAAGCTGCTGGTGCCAGTTAAATCTGGTGCAGGTGCAACAGACGGCTGTCCTGAATTACCACACAAGTAAGACACCTCATTCCACTTGTAGCAATGTTGCAGCACTATGATAAACTTCTAATGTTAGGCAGTTTCACCACAGTAACTAGTAAACTATTCCGTTTCCCTTACGTTGTTCTTCTTGCAGGTTTTATGGTGCCCCATTGACTTTGCTCTTGTTCTTTTGTGCTTTGCAGGCTTGTTTTCAAACTTTGGAGTTTTTGAAAACATCACAGTACAAATGCTTGACAGGTTTCATCTGTCTTTCTGCAGAGGTAGTTCTGCCACTGACCCTGGTACAGAATCCAATACAAACAGTGTGATATCTGGGAATGTACCTACTGCACCAATATTGGTAGAAGTTTCTGTGCCTGAGCAGAGTTTTTGGGAAAGTTCTTCCTACCCTGTCATTTGGCTTGTACAAGTTCAATAACTGTTCCTTAACACCTCTTATTTCTGCAGCAGGTAGTTGAAATGCTTCACAACCCTGAATAATTTTAAGGCTAGAATGTGGGATGCAAATCAAGGGTTAGTCTCCTTTCAGTGTGGGCGGGAGCCACCCTTTCTCTAATAGCCCTGTCATAGATTTGGGGAGGGCATGAAATTGTATCCTGGTGATGAATCAGGTCTTTGCCTCTTCTCTGCCAGCTCTTGACACCTTTTTTTCTCTCAAATGACAAATAAAGAATTTAAGTGCTAACCTTCAGCAGAGCCAGAGGTTGGGCATTAGGATAATGAATGCTCTACCTGCACCTGCTATCTGTGAACTGGTAGGAGGCAGCCACTTCTTTAGGCTTCCCTTTATGATGGTGAAGTTGGTTTCCTGCAGGAATGCCCAGGCACAGCTTGAGGGAATTGGTAGATGGAAAATTAATGAGAGGTGTTGGCAGCACATGGCATAGTGAGAAATGATCATGGCTGAATGGATTCTCCCAGTTTTTCTCTCCATGAAATTGGATGCTGTTGGTATGAATGTAAATCTGATGACTACAATAGGGCCAAATTTCCATTATATTTCTGGATATCATTGTTTGTGTTTTGTTGACTTTTAAGTTGGTTGAGGTGAAGGAAGCTACAAGTCAGATCTTCTCACATTTATTTCCTGTTCACGTATGACCTTTTATACCTGTGTTTCCTAGTAATTTGTATAATGCTCTATTTCACTTTCTTTTTATTTTAATTGCTTTAGACTTCTGGCAATATGTGACATTTCAGCAGATACTGGAGGATCTATAGAATTCATGACTGAGTGTACAACAATTGACAACCCATTTTGTATGTATGATGCTGACCAGCATATTACTCATGACAGGTGGGAGAGCCCTTACTTTTTATTTTTTTCCATTGTAATTTTTAGAGTGAAATATTATATTGAAAACATCTTGCATTTAAAACACTTCTGAAAGGTGATAACTTTCAGGTACTAAGAAGTACTTTAGGAGAGCTGTTTTCTCTCTTTCAGTGTTGAAGGCTCAGGGATTTTGATGTGTTCCATTGACAATCTGCCAGCTCAGCTTCCTATAGAAGCAACAGAGTACTTTGGGGATATGCTTTTCCCTTATATTGAAGAGATGGTAAGGTCTTATGTATCCGACAAGAAGGTAAAAGGCTTAGAATTTGGTCTGCTTATTTGTTACTTTTCTGGTTTCCTGTATACATTCAAAAGGAATCTGCTGTAGAACATAACTGACTTTGTACTTCAAAAGAAGAAAAAAGCTTTTGAAGTCTTGAGGCAATCCGCTGAAAAGGCAACATGTGAATGAGATGTGAGTGACCTGGATGTCTTTTAGGGATTTGTCAAGAGCACTTTCTGTAGGCAGGAAACAAGCTCTGGCAGGTAGTTCATTGCTTCTGGACCCTGCAGTAGATGTCTAAATCTGATTTTCTTGGGCACTCAACAATCACTCATAGTCAGACTGCTGTTTGAATTCCTGTATTTTCCTAAAAGTCAACTGATGCTGATTGCGGCCAGAAGTATTTCAAATGTACAAGATCTTGGTATGGTTGCATGCATTTAAATGTTGCTTAAAATCTCAATGTTTTACTTTGAGAAATAGTGAGTAATAAAATGACCTGATCTGAAATAACTTATCTCCACAGCTGTTATCAGAAGGCTCAGAACCTCTTGAAAAACAGAATTACTCCCCTGTTGTTCGAGATGTAAGTTTTGCAATTTGGCACTCTTCTTGTCTTCCCCTGCTTTGAAACATGCAGATACATAAAGCCCTCAAAATTTGTTTCATATGTTTCCAGGCAGTGATTGCATCCAATGGCTCACTGACATCTAAGTATCAATATATCCAGAAACTGAGAGAGAGCAGGTAATGTATAAAGCCACCTAGTCTGCATTGTCTCCCATTTTGCATCCATTTATTCTTATGCCGTGGTGGAATGCATCTATATTACACTGTGTCTAAATGTCTTCTAGCTTGATGATTTCCATATTTCTTCTTGCACATTGCCTAAATCATTAACATGTGTTGTTAGTAACTTATACTGAAGTTGACAAAGTAGTCATTTTTCTCTTTTTTGCATTATGAAAACTGTTTTACCAGAGGCAGAAAGCAGACACATGCTAGTTTTACTGTGTTACTCCTTGCCCTTTTGAAATGGATGTAACATACAGTAATTTGAAAGGAATGGTTGAAAGCAAAAGGTTCTCAAATATATCTTGAATCTAGTTACTACTTATATGGCCCAAGTGCAGTGCTGTGTAGCATTGTTCTGTGACTGTATATATTTAGGAGACTCTGAGACTCTCAGACTTTTCATTATGTTCATGTACCTGCAGCATTAGCTACCTCTTCATCCACACCCTGTCACAGCAGTTATCTGCCAGTGGTAGCCTTGAGTGAATTAAGCTAACAAAACTATAACTTGGACATCCCTTCTCTTCCCCCCTTACTACTAACAAACATCTATAATTTATATATGAAAAATGTTAGTTTGACAATAAGTGGGTTCGTGTTCATGGTCAGTGACAGCTGTGCTGTACATCATATAAAAATTTAAATTGGTCTGACCATAAGCACTGCATGTACTATGCAATAAAAGCATAGTGTGTTGATTTCTGCATCTCAAACCCCTCCAATTTCCTTTGGGAACTTTGGGACTTCTGGTTATGAACTTCTACATGATGAACCATAAGTGCATTTTCCTCAGTAAGTAATGTGCTATTTGCTTCTTAGAAGCTTCAACTCATAGTGGTTTTTGTTCTGTGCTCTTTGGCAGAACCCCTCAAGAGGCTGTCTCAATAACAATTTTTTTTATTCTTCACACAGTGCGATGATCTGGTTTTTTTTTTAGTGTCCTCCATAATCATTTGCATGGTCTTGTGTGAACTGCCATGAAAATCTGGAGACTTCATTCCCAAGGGTGTTTTTGTGGGTAGATTTTTGATATTTCTGCAGATCTCTGTGTTGCTTGTGATATTCATATGTTCACTGGTGTTCACTTAGCTGTCAGAAAAGCAGGACCTGCTAACAATACCCTCCTTTATTTTGCAAACTTCAGAGGTGATGCAAATGAAAGCAGGGTTTTGCTGCTTAGGGTGTGATGGTTTAGCAAGAGATCTGGTCTCGATCAGAGCCTGTAGGAATTATGTGGCTTGTTACCACTCTAACAAAGTATTATGCTGTGTCCAGTTTAGTTTCTGAGGGCTCTGTTTAGACTAATTGCTAATACTCCTTCAAGTCTGTAATATTTCAGACACAGGACAGCCAGACTGAGCTGAACTGTCTTGGGTGCCATTAGATTTACCAAACAAACACATCTACATCTTTGCACCCTTACTTGCTTCTTAACTGCTACTGGTTTCTCACCCACAGCTGCAATGGATCATCACATTAACAATGTAGATGTTATTTGTACACAGATTAACGTAACTGAATTATTTAAACTCATTTATAGAGAATAGGCATAATCTGGAGCTGTGTAGATTCTGCTCCCATACTTGATGGATCATTTGGCAACTCGTATTTTTGCCTGTCCTAGAGTAAACATGCTGTGTTTGATCCAAGTATGACTTCATTCTAGGTGCTAGGAAAGTTTTTAGTGAATATGGCAAGTTGGATTGCAAATCCAGTTTGCTTTCATATAGGAATCTCCCCTTCATCAATACTCCAAGCTACCTGCCACTTCTGCTGCCTAAAGCGGGGAGAGGAATTCTTCTCTTCCCCTGCCCATAGGGGTACAGCTGTGGAAGATGTCCTATTACAATTGACAGCAGGAGCAGGAAAGTCCTTGGGTTTGCCATATGAAAGGATATGATGGTCTTAGGAGACTTTCTGTGAATGTATTAAATCATGATTTAACTTTAAAAAAAAAATCAAATCTGTAAAACTTTTATGAAGGTCAAAATTTTCAGTAATGTATTGCGAAAATTTAGATAGAGAGTTGATACATTGGTACATACCCTTCAGATTTAATGATTCGAAAAGAATGTGTTTAAGAAAACTGGTTCTGAAATAGGAGGAAGGGAGGATGGCACATCTGGAATTTTGGAGAGTAAGTAAAGCTTTACAATACTGATACAGTGGGCTGGAATGTGCTTCAGACAGATGATACAGATGCATTTGGTATTGATTTAATTGTCTTCACTCAGAGTAGCCTTTCGATGCTATTGTTTGAGGCCTTGTGCCCCTAAATGTACTCAGATACTTCCTGACATGCTTTAAGTTGGATAATAGTGCTCTTGTTGTGATGCTGTTAGGTATTGCTCTGGCAGGCTTCAACATCATCCATCATTGTTATGACCATTTTTGAACTGAAAAAAACACAACAAAAAAATTGACTTTTGGATGCCATGAGAAACCTCAAAACCCAAATGTTAATTAGTAAAAATATGGTTAGTCCTCTTCTAAGGTCGGCAGCTTTTAACAGAGTGGACATCAGCTTGTCAGCTTAAGGCCAGGATTCTTTCTGAAGCGTAATCTGCAATGCTGATGTAAACTCTTAGTGGACAAAGGGGAAACTGAAGATCTTGTCTATATGTTTATAAAGATTCCCATGAGAATGTATCTTTAAAAGTCCTGCCTATTTACTGAAATTTGTTTTCAGGGTATGGGGTAAGAAAAGCCAAAGCTCAATTTCCATTAATTAGATTAACAGTAGGGCAGTGAACAGTTTCTTCAAAAATAAAAAGTGCTTTAAGAATTTTTTTATCTGCTAAATTGTTTTTACCTGTGTAGTCATATGTTAGACAAAGTTTCACAATCCTGATTTTACAACTTAATGCAAATTTAAGCTAAAAAAGAAAATAATTATAAACACCAAAATATGTATTTCTACTATTATTCATGCTTTTCTGAGGGTATATTTAAACAACTGCTGAGTGCATTATTCTAGTTGGCAGAAAGAAATGCAAAATCTGATGTGAATATATTTTATATTGAAAGTCAATAGGAAATCTCCTTAAATTTATTTATGAGAGTAGTAGTAGTTAGGTTGAAACACTCTGTGATGATTTTCAAATGTGAACCCATGTCTACAATGATGATTTCTTAGTTGAGCATTAACTTTTATTTGACTTTTATTGACTATCATGTTCTTGTGATGGACTAACATGAACATAGTATAATTTACACAAAATACATTTTCACCTGCATTATTTTGTGTACTTTAATAGTTGCCTGTGATGTAAAGGGAGCAAGGCAGAGCCTGGAATCCCTTTCTGACAGATCAATGTGACATTGGTGGTCCTCAAGTTGTCAGGTTACACTAATCTGGCCATTGGGAAAAAGACAACTGAGGAAAGTTTTGATGACCAGCTAGAAGCAGCTGGAGAAGCAGTGGGAATGTTGATGGATTTGATCATGTTTATGTTAGAGGAAAGAAACTAGAAGTTACACAGCAGAGGAATGGAAGCAGTACTAGAGAGTCCTGGATCAGATAGCTAGGAACTTGTCTCTTTGTCTGAATAGAGCTCTTGGTCTGAATAGAGCTCTTGGTTTGTAGACTTACTAAAACATACTTCCGTTAACCTTGGCGGCTTACAGTTTCCTTCTGTGTCATTTTTAATTTTGCCTGTAACACCTTCTAGGGAACAGGCTCAGTCACTGAAGATGGGTGATGAGAAGAGGGTTTTACTGCTTGGATCTGGGTATGTTTCTGGCCCTGTACTTGAATATCTCACTAGAGATTCCAACATTAACATCACAGTTGGTACGTATGAATCTGTTTGTTTTCATTTCAATATTACGTCTTACTGAAGCCTGTAGCAGAAACTTTCTCATAAATAATAAAGAAAATCTTTGTTATTATGAAAAGCAGAACAGGATTTTGTAGCTTTGTGAGCATTTTGAATTTATACAATTGATTTGAAAAGGAAACAGCCATGTTAAAAGTTAACTGTTTGCATGTGTAACCTAAAGGGAAATTAGAAGAAATATTTTTCTTTCTAACCTGCTTTGCGCTTGGGTTTGGTTTTGTGGATCTCAGTCACTTCGTTGCTGTTTGGCTGTGTTTTCAGCCTCACACAACAAGAAGATGAAAATGTTTTTATAGACATCTGTACGAGTGAAGCATCTGCAGTTGTAATAAAACAATGTCACGGTGGTAAAACTTCAGACCCTGACTTTCCCATGACCACCGCATGCCTACTTGTTTGTTTCTCTGTTTTGATTTTTATCTGTAGCATATTTCAGGCTGGGAATCTCAACAATCCTTTTCTATAACCTTAATGATGACTGTACCCTGATTCTGTGACTTCAGTTTTAAAACTCAAGCTGTATTGTCTTATTGCCTGAAAGATACTTTGCTGGGAAGTGGTTTGCCTTAAAACTTACAGTTGTATTGCTGTTGATTGTTGTTGTTATTGCTTTGATTTTTTTTTCCTTCATGCTACTTTCATATTTGGCTGCTTTTGCTACCCTTCGTGGTGGTACCCATAGTACTTTTTACCTCTGGGAAAAGATTTGCTAGGAAGAAGAGGGGAAATCTAGGAAAACTGCACCCTTGTTATCAGTACTGCCTAAGGTGGTGAAGAGGGAAGGATTACAGCACTGTGCAGTGCCCATCCCCTCGACACTACAGAGGCTGCAACCACTCCCTGGAGTGCAGTAGCAGGAAGGGAAACCAGGTGAACTGGAAGATCTGTTTTGCCAAGCACTGAACAAACATTGCCTCTTATCTGGGTAGCTTAAAAAACATGCAGTTTCTACAGCACACACACACCAAGAGCATAGAAGCAAGGAGACATGAAGATATCACTTGTTTAGTATTTGACAGCAGGCAAGTAGGTGCAGAAAACACAAAATTCTACTGTTAGACTACACCACTTTAAATTCAAATGATGAAACTTTAATTGAGAAACCTTCATGTAATCAACTTCTTTTAGTTTGTAGATGATTTTGCCTAGCTCTTTTCCCTCAGCACAATTTGATTAGGAGGGTGTAGAGAATCACCTTCTGGTAATGTTTATTTCCCACTGGGAAGGCCACAAGGAAATGAGGCCCTAATTTAGAGGCACAGATACTTTTAATTTTCCATAAGCTTGTGTCCTGCCTGCTGATTCTTTGACCATTCCTTATTCTGGCTGTGTTCTCTGGTTTGTGCTGGTTTGTGCTGGCAGCATGGTGAGCTGGGAAAGGAAATTAGTCAGATGTAGCAAATACTGGTTGTGTTACTGTGGTTCTCTTTTTCAGTTCTGCTTTCCTTATAATAGTAAGTGCTGATGGCTTTTAATTCCCCAGAAGCCTGTGCTCCACCTGCTGTCTTCTTTGGCCACCCCTTTTTTTTTTCTCTCTGGCTTGTGCTGGCAGCATAGTGAACTGGGACAGGAAGCCAGTCAGAGGTGGCAAATACTAGTTGTATTATTGTGGATCTCTTTCAGTTTTGCTTTCTTTATAATGGTAGTGAAGTGAAGGCAGGCAGAGACTGGGTTTATCCCTTTTAGTTATCATATTTGGGATTGGTAGGACTAAGCCATGGGTAAATATTAAAACTAGTCAGATTGAATCTGGGCCTTTTAGTCACACTTGACATAAGCTAAAGTGTAATGTTTCTATCTTTGTCATTTTAAAAATGGTGATTGATGTGAATTAGTTTTGCTTTAAGCTATTAAGCTGTTCTTGACTGTAAATAGGAATTCCATTAAAGGAATCAGAATACTGAATCAGAGTTTTGAAATATTTCTTTTTAAGCCAGATTTATCTATAGATAAATGTATAGCTATGTGGAATGTGGCATTGAGTAACTTTTTCTGAACAGATGTTTGTTTACTAAATGCCTGTTTTTTCTTCAACGGTCAGTAAAGGATTACATGCATGCAACTGTTTCTCTTTGGGAAATATAACACTGTTAAACATGGGTGTGCTTTGGACTTAGGGTCATCTTTAGGTAATGGTTTATATGTTTTACTTTTAAAATAGTATCTGTCATGAAGGAGCAACTTGAACAATTGACAAAAAAATACAGAAATGTTACTCCAGTTCATATGGATGTCCTTAAGAACGAGGAAAAGCTGTCCTCTTTGGTGAAGAAACACAACCTTGTGATCAGGTCAGAATTCTGTGTAAAACATGATAGGCTCAACCCAAAGTCATGCTGCTTTTTTCTCCTAGTTGATTGACCTAAATCAATAGTTTGGTTTTTTATAATGACCCCACAAGAAGTGGGGTCATATGTAACTACTTGTAACTGGTGGCTCCCTTCTCATGCAGTGGGGCATCAGAACTTTAAAAGGGGTTTTGACTTCTTCAGAAGCGTTCACCAGTTAGGTGGACTCCCATGTTAGTGTCAAGGGCCAGTTGCATCCACAAGCATATGTGTCCCTGGGTTCAAGTTTGTATGTTCACAAGAGAAGGCAAAATTCTGACATCTTGATCATTTCTCCTGAATACCCCATTAAGGAAGAACTCATTCCAGATACTGACACAGGGAAGGAACTTCACAGTCCTTGCCATTTTGTTTCTTTTGCCATGGGTGTCATGAGTCCTGTTTCGCGTTTCATGTAGAACATGCTTTTCATGAAGTACTTCAGCAAGCTCTTTGTAATGCAAGCTTTCTCAAGGACAGTTTTGCTGTTTTGCATCTTCTAAACCTTTAGCATGCTTGTTTAGAAGATGGCTTTGGAAAGAGGTCAGTGGTTTGTGTTTTAAAGAGAAATGTGACAAAAGATGCTGTCTCAAGAATGACTCCCCTCTTGTTCAGTGCCCTGTTCTGAGTGCATACAGCAATACTGTCCTGATAGGGTAGTGTTTCACTTTCATAGGTATGAAACTGCTCAGGGCAAGGCAGGTATGACTGTTTTTTTGAGTTACTACTTGAGCTCTTTTGTAGGCATACAGAAAACATTTGAGTGTCTTTCCAGAGACAGAATTTTCATGTTGAATAATTCTCCTTCATTTGTAGTTTGCTGCCTTATTCAGCACATCCTTTTGTTGCTAAGAAATGTATTGACAACAAAGTGAACTTGGTAACAGCCAGCTACTTAACACCAGCTATGAAAGAACTTCAGGAGAGGTAGGTGTGAAAGTAGCATCTCCCTGGTGTTGCTACCTTCTTTAGTGCATTATCTGAATATTCTGTGGTCTGTTACACCTGTAACATTTACTGTGAATTACTGGTTTCTGCTTTTTTTCCTCCTTCCCTTTCTGTGATGAAGGACTAATTAACTTTCTCTGAAGGTTCATGTGGCAGAGTGGAGTAACGAGTGCATACCCCAACCTGGTTAGACTAAAGCTCTAAATAATGGAATGTAGTTTTCTGCCTGCATCATCCTATTTCATGTTAATGTGCCTTTTCCTCTCCCCTCAGATCTGTTAAGATGTTTGACCTGGCCTGATATTCAAGTTGAGTAGCTGGGCGGCCCTATTCTACCAGCAAGCTTGTTTGTCATCCTTTGCCTTTCCCTAATAAAATCTCAGTCTTGGGCTATTTAAGCTACCATAATCTTCTCCTTCATGCTCTTCTTTTGGATATACCCACTGTATTATTTTCAAATTGGTGACAACTCTAATTACCCTAATGTTTCTCTTGTCTTACTTTTTATATGCTTGGAAGTTGTTTTGAGCATGGACCTTCAGCTAGGTGCTCCTCTCAGTCACAGTACTGGAAAATCTGAAGTGCATTCAAGTGAAGCGAGAATTGTACATGCTGTGTCTTTACAAAAGATAACCAGAAAATGCTAGACAGGTAGAGAACGAGTGTTGCAGGAAGTGAGGGATATTTAGGGGCCTCTCCTACCATTCTTACTGAGATCATAGAACGGTCTTGGGAAAAAAACTTTGAAAAGGGCACTTACCATTTTCAAAAGACAAACTGATTTTGAAAATAAAATCCTCAGTTTATGGTGATAAGTGAACTCCTCTGGGACTGTAGGCAACTATTAGGAAAAAAAATCCAAATACTTGTAATTTGGGAAAGTAGGCCTTTTAATCTCTTTTCCTTGTAGGAGCTCTTCAAGGCAATTATGACTAGCTCTGTGCTGTCCTCTGCATTACTACCTTCCTGCATTATAGCACTGTACAGGATATTGTGGGATATGGGGTAGCTGGTAGGAATTTCTTTTTCCACCAGAACCTAGGTGTTGCAGAGAAGTAAGAGAAACAAAGGTTAGAAGGCTCTTAAATGGTTGTCACTGTTCAGGTGACTTCTGCTTCTCCTTTCCCACAAGCTGCAGACAGAGTCCAGAATTTACTATGTTGGGGAAGGTTCACTGGGCCTTTGTTGGACAGATATATAGAATAAAAGGCCAATAATAGTGAATGTTCTGATGGCTCTGTATTTCTGTTATTTTTAGCGTAGAAGCTGCTGGTATTACAGTTATCAGTGAAATGGGTTTGGATCCTGGTCTTGATCACATGTTGGCGATGGAATGCATTGACAAGGCGAAAGAAGTTGGTGCTACGGTAAGGTTAGCGGGTAGCACGTAGTTCTGCCCAGATAATATTAGTAAAGTTGCTCTTTGAACACCATGCAGATTTTGAGCATGTTACTGATATCTAACAGACTCTCGACATTTTACTTTTTCTGATGCTTTGAATTTGATAGCTACTGATTCACTTGGTGAGACCATCAACTAAGATGGCCTTGCCCCAGTGTATCTTTTAGTTTCCTCTCCTTTACAGGCAGTGCTGTCAGTTTTCCCCTCCCCACTGCAGATTCTTTTGATTTGGCCCATTTAGTAGATAATGTTGACAGAAATTTTAAGAACTAATAGGGTAGATCTGCATGCATCCTGATTTGTCTTCACTGTTTCTTTCCTGTGGATAATTCTGACAGGTTATATCATACACTTCTTTCTGCGGTGGCCTACCAGCTCCAGAGCACTCTGACAATCCTCTGAGATACAAGTTCAGCTGGAGTCCACAAGGAGTGTTGCTGAATACAGTTCAGTCTGCTACATATTTAAAAGATGGAGAGGTGAAGTAATGTGAAGATTTTCATTTAAAACCATACAAAAGTGATATTTGTCTAAGGAAGGAATTGGGACTTGCAAGATGCTGTATTTAGTTTCAAGCCAGTGGCAGTCAGTTGCTTAAGCCAGCTGCATAAATCACTTAATTCTATGTTTGGAGCATGATGATGCCTGGCCACTGCCAGCTTAATTCTTACTATGTGGAAACTGATTGCCAGGAAGGAATTTGTTTTAATTACTGAAGCACTGGATTGGAGTTGATTTTTCTGGGTTCAACCTCCTTTCCTGTTTGGTGTTGCTTTTTCCACTTAATTGCCTTGTCTTGGGCCCTGTGAAACAAAGGTGAGGGTGCTTTTCTATCTAGTTGTGTTCGTAAACCAAACAGCTTCATTTTGTACTTGCACGGTACATAGAAAACTCTTGATTCCTTTTTCTTTTAGTGCAATCTGTAATACCAGTGAGTGGGTTTTGTGAAATGCTTTTTCGTGTATTTTAAACAAAAAACCTCTGTTTCGCTGTTTGTGCAGGAGTCGTTAGACTTAACATCGTCACAAACGTCACTGCTTCTGCTTTATGGAAAGATCATAATTGATTTGTGCAAAGCTATTGCAAGCCATTATCACATTGGTACTTTCCAGGACTACTTGTTTCCTCTGTCATCTGCTCAGAGTAGTTACTGCAATTGTCAAGGAGACTGTCTTGTATAACCACTGTAAAGTTTAGCTAATTACCTAAAACTCTTTGATCTACAAAACTTAGAAATCTTTTATCATATATTTTGGTGCTCTACTGTTCTTATTGAAGTAAGAAAGGAGAAATTCACAGATTGTACATTGGATCATTATTTAAAAAGCAGCAATGTATAAGTTTCAGATGAAAGGGTTTCTTGGAAAATGTGTCTGATTTAATTCTGATCTGGTTCACCCACTGCTAGCAAAAATTAGATCACGCATGTGAATAATTTATTATGAGAGCACTAGGTGAGCTTGTCAATAAATTCTGCAATTTTTCCTCCTTGCCACAAAATACTTATGTCTTTTACCATTGTGTAGGATTCTTATTCACGCACCTGTCTTGCCTGGCAAACACAACAAGATCTTTTTGCATTACTGCAGGCTTCACTGCTTTTGTATTTCTTCTAGAAGTAAACCTTGCCCCTTTGCTCAGAAGGCAGAAAATGAGTTTGATGCTACATAGCAGATCTGGGCTTTAGCTGCTTGAAGGAAACAGGGTTCAAGGCCATGGCTGGGAGTGATAATAGAACTAGTCAACCTCTTTTTTTGTTTTCCTTCAATGGTGCATTCTCTCTGTGCTTTGTCATCTTAAGTAAAGATGGCACATTGGCAGTAATTTTATATCCATGTGATATCACTTGATTTATTTTAATCTTAAAAAAAAAAAAAGGAACAAACACCCATCATTCTGTTTATATCTGCCTTCTCTCCCATATAAGAAAACCCAAACTCAACCTAAACAAGATAATAAATTATTTGACCAAAAAGCAGGGAGCTCATGTGCAGAATCTCCCTTCATACTGGTTCAGTTTGGGACATGCTCCCAAATGACATTAATGTAAGTGAAAGGGGAACCTGCCACTTTAATATGAGCGCAGCAGGAATTAACAGTGTGTGAGGAGGACATGGCTTGTTTTAGCCGTTTGATGTGTAATGGCTGGCAAAATGCTTGCTCTTCCTGCACCAGATTTGATTAAATGGCTTGGGCAACTGCTTTATTTAGCTTGGGCCGTTGTTTGCACTTGGAACGTCAAACATGTTTTTCCTGTTTTTGAGCACACTTTATCTTTTCTGTTCTAAAATAAGTTGAATAGGACTGCATAAAATAATATTTGCTGTTCTTTCACAAACTTTAGATTATCAATATTCCACCTGGAGGAGCTTTGCTGGATTCTGTTACTCCAATGGATTTTTTCCCAGGACTAAATCTTGAAGGTTTTCCTAACAGAGACAGTACAAAATATGCTGAGCCATATGGTATTCAGACAGCTCGCACTTTACTGAGAGGCACCTTAAGATACAAAGTAAGTTGCTGGTGTTATTACTAGTAATTATTGTTTTCCTCAAGAGATGAATGTTGTAATTTCAAGAAAGTTGTATATTTAAAACTTAGCATTTTATAGCTCTGCACTTGCTATTTATGAGCTCTCCATTATCCCAGCTGAGTGATAACTGAGAGCACTTGTCTGTTTTTTTTTAACGTAGCTTGATGTATTTAACAGGTATTTGTTGCAAAATGGAAAAATAGCTTTACTTGTTTCAGACAACTGGTCAGTTGTCTTGCATAGTCTGTGTTTCCTTTTTTTTTGTTCTGGCTCTGTATTTGGTGTCAGATCAATAGAAGATTAAAAAAAATTAAGTTCAGTTTTCTTATATTCCCATGAAAAACATAATGTAAAATCTTACAGAAAATTACGATTTTCCATCAAGCTGAGAAAGGTTTTCATTAAGTAACTAGAAATCTTAAATTTGAGAAGCTTTATGATTTTAATCAGCTAATTAAAACGTTAAGAGGTAAATATGTTTTCCTTCTAACTGATTGACTCTTTTCCTTTCATTTGTTAGGGGCACAAAGCAGAACCCAAACAAATTTTTTTTCAGATTTTCTTTTTTTTTTTTTTTTCAGTTAATACACATTAAGAAGGAATAAACCTAAAACCATATTGAAGGTTTAAAAAAGCTTTTATGGATGTTGAAATATGTCTGTTAAAGTTTATGTTAGGGTTTAAGTTATTGTTATTTGTCCATAGCCTGAGGAAGGTGTATGTCCTTTTTGTCTTAATTCCTCTGTTGCAATACAACAGGATTTTTTTCGTATTTCTGGGAGGGAGGAAGGCTTGCTTAGATGAAGGCATGGAAGAAGATGGAAGGCCAGTATGGGGGAATAAGGGTTATAAATTGCAATAGCTCTCTTTTTATCAGTGTAGATACGATCTCTTGTTCATAAGGTAAAAAATATGGGGGTGACATCTATCTCATCATGAAATCTTAACATGACAATATCTACTCTTACATTTGGTGCCTGGTAAAACTTTCTTCTTTTTTATGTCTTAGCACAAGGAACTGCAAAAATGTTGGGATGACAGGACAAGTGGTTGTCAGTGTGCTGCAAGAATGCTGTTTATGTGGTTAGTGCTGTTTTCTTAACCCCAAAGCAGGGCCAGCACTGTGGGCTGGGATGATGTTGGTAGAGTTGTGTGGAAGAGTTTGCCACAGCTCTACCTGCATTATACCAGCACAGAGCGCTGAGCAGGGCAGAAGTTGGTGTTGGGCCTTTGCACATGCTGCTGTGCTGCAGAGCAGAAACCAATCTGTTCACTGAGGGGGCAATCATCTCCTCAATGTGCCTTTTAGAGATTAACTAGATAGCTGATGGAGCCAGTTTAAAAAGAGGTGTCACACAGAAGGATGTCACTGCAAGGCTATCTGTGATGATAACCTAGTGCTCTTGGAAGTGGCTCCTAATTATAATTCGTCTTCTTTCAGGATGCTTTATTTCTACCATTGTGCTTTTTTAGTGTTTCGAGTATCTAGTATTCTAGTAAGTGCTTTCAGGTTTCCAGCAGCTATGTGGGAATGTTAATGGGATACAAACAAAAGTAAGCAGAAATCAGTTGAGACTTCTTTTATTGTGCAGCCTAATGCAACCTTTGTAGTTCTTTTCAAATGCCATTCCACAGCTGTTTGTCTGTCTGATATTCCTGAAGATGAGAAACAAACACTCAGGATTCTTATATTTAAAATCAGCATATCTGACGTCCACACAATCCCAGTGGTGTGAAAGTGGGTGAGCAGAGTTCCCGTTGTGCTCTCTGTGTTCAGTAGTTTGTTTATGGGCCAGCTGCTGATACAACCCTGTCTGTAGTGATGGGCTGGGGTTTCAACTGGTGCTGGCCAGCTCAGCACTTTGGTCTCAGGAACCAATGGTACTTGCCATGGAAGTATTTATGACAGAATATGTCATTTAAAAAGATATTGAAAAGTAGAGAAGGGGTGGAGAGGGGCTGAGGAAGACACCACTCTGTGGCAATAACCTCACTGGCATCAAGTTACTGTGGCTGACTTCCCAAGAGAATAATACTTAACACTGCCATGGCTGTGTCTATCACTACATTCAAACCAAGGAGAAATAGCTCGGTTTCAAGCAATTATTGTATTTAATGGTATTACTCTTTTATTTCAGGGATACTCCAGAACTATGGGAGGCTTTGTAAAACTAGGATTAATTAACCCAGATCCTTATCCTTTGATAAGCTCAACTACACCACCTCTAACCTGGGTGAGTTACTCTGATTACTCTGCCTTCTTTCCTCTGTTTTATTGATGGTTTTCTCATCGATAGACTTGGGTCTACTTAGCAATGGCAATCTTATATTGTATCCTGACCTTTGATTTTTGTTCCTGGAAATTGGGAAGACTTTCTTCAGCCCAAATGTAATATGGTGCTGGAGCAGGTTCTCTGATAGATTCTGGAATGTCTGACATTGGAGGCTTTCAGGACACAGCTAGACAAAGCCATGGCCATATTTTTATGAATTGTCTTGGTTTTTGTTAGTCACAGTCTAGTCCTCAGTGCTCTGACTTTGCAGTGTCCATATTTCTACCGGTTCATGATCTTCAGTGTAAAAGTATGTTTTTAGGGCATCAAGAAGTAACAGATTGTGCATAAAGGAGTATATTAAAATCTTTTTTTTCTATTAAAATTCTGTACAGGCATTTTTTTAGTCTTCTATTATGATGTTTTTCTGTCTTGATTTTGGGTGCCTTGCCTCATCTTTATCTCAGCCAAGGCATGACCTGATGTGCTGCTGTTACATTGGACAATCAACATTTTTGTTGTCTCTGTGGAGAAATAGGGAATTTCATATTTCAGTATGGGGTGAAGAGAGCTGCATTGACAAACAGCTTATTACTTACTGTCGGGTCTGTTTGTCTGTCTTCTGAGAAAATTTTCTTCCCTTTTGCAAATACCTGAGAGAATAAGTGTTTATTACTCAGATGAGCAAAATTGAGATCTGTCTTCTTTTATTAATGCTTTTTAATATATTTATTAATTGTTTATTATATATGAATTAATTATTATTACTTATAATATATTTATATTATTTATAATTAATTTATTAATGCTTTTTAAAGCATTAATCTGGAGAAAACAGGCTTGTGCTGTGTGATGGTCTGAGGAGAACGTAGTATTTTTTTTTGTGATGCAATTATTTTCAATTAAGAATGTCTTGAGTGTTCTCAGAACCAAGAAAGCAGAAGCTGAAGAGGGCACAGTTTTGCATGTCTCTGACTAACATATAATATTGGGAAGACGAGCAAACTCCAGGAGTTTTTGGGTGGCCATATGGGTATTACTTTCTTTTATTTTATAATTATTTTTGTCCACTTTCAATTTTAGGGTTGATATTTTCAAGTTTTCTTTGCAAAGATGGCTAGATTTTTCAGTTCTTCTAGCACCAACTAATAAGTATACAGTGTTATGAAGTCTGTAAAAATAGCTATAAACTCATTATTCTCACTGCAAACATTGTTTTAGCGACGTTTTAACATCTTGGTACTTTATCTACTCTGCCAGGGAAGTAGAAGACATGGGCTAACCTGAGTTCCTAAATAGACTCTGCAGTTCTTGCTAGTTTCATATCTTGCTTATAGTTCTCTTTATTATCCATCTTGCTGTGAACGAAGCAAGCGATAATTAGCATCTAGGTAGCACAAAATGGCCTTCGGATATGCACAAATATCATGAGAAAGCTCTTTGGTAATACTCCCAGGATTGCCAGAACCTTGTTCATCTCATCTGTCTGTTTCCTTTCTTTTGAAAGGGACATTCTCCATTTCTAGACCAACTGAAAGATATCCTACGTTTTTGACTGTCAATCTCCAGGTGGCTTCTCACATTCTCTTACTGTTCCTTGTTGTCCAGGTTTCTATGTTCTTTCTTTGCTGCCAGAGGAAGGGATAAGACTAGAATTTTGGGGGAAGCAGCTGAGGGATGGGGTACGAAATCTTTTAGGAAAAGATGAGCCCTATTTTCACCTGCTGTGATTAAAATTCTGAAATTTTCTCACTTTCCCTGGACACATAACTTGCCTTCTCAGAAGTCCTGAATTTTAACTGATCTTAGTGGAGCAGTTGGTTCTTAAAACCATGATTGAAATGAGTGGAAACAGATGCCAGGCCTTCATGAACCTTTTTCTTTTAACACAGAAAGAGCTCATGTGCAAACTGGTTGGAATTAAGTCACCTGCTGAGCCTCATGTTCTTAAAGAAGCTGTATTTAGCAAACTGGAGAAGGACAAAAGTCAGCTGGAAGCAGTGGAATGGTAAAATGTTCCAATGATTTTTAAAGTTTAAAAAAAAAAAAAGTTTGCAATTCTAGCCATTTTGGTCCATGGTAAGGCTGTTAAACTGGTATGCTGAGCAACTGGAAATTACAAAACTGAGATGAAACTGTTGATAGCCAATGATGTAAGACTTTCTCATTTCTTCTTCCAGGTTAGGTTTATTGGGAGATGAACCAGTTCCAGCAGCAGATTCCATTGTAGGGGCTCTTGCAAAGCACATGGAGATGAAGCTGCCGTTTGGTATGTGAGAAATGCTTTTTCATGGGTTTGAATGGAATGAGGCAATATCTTTTATATGCCTTAATTGGATTAGTTTGCTCACCTTCATTAATAAACCTTCATGTTAGGTTTTTTAATGTATTGTGATGTTCCCTACTTCCCCAATTTATCCTTTTCTTTCCCTTTTACACTTTTGGTTTGATCTTGGTATTCTGTCCTCCTTAATAGTCCTTGCCTTCTGTCACTTCCCTGATACACATGCTGTGTATATGCGGTGCCTGGCTCCTCAGGAACCTCATCTTGATGTGACTGGAACACAAGTAATGAATAGTTTGTGTGCTTTTCTCTTAGGTGCTGGAGAGAGAGATATGATTGTTATGAGAAGTGAAATAGGTCTCAGGCATCCTTCTGGTCATTTGGAAGACAAATGTATTGATCTGGTTGTCTATGGGGATAACAAAGGATATTCTGCAATGGCTAAAACAGTAGGATACCCTGCGGCTATTGCTGCTAAAATGGTTCTAGACGGTAAGTGGCTATTCCTCTGTATCTTCCTAAATCCTCTCTATCTTACTGCCCATAGAAAGTAAATATACAGTGTTTCTGAAGTGTATTTAAGGTTGTTTTCTTTTTTTTTTTTTTTTCATTTTTCAGACTCTTTCTGTCTTCTTTACATGAATTCTTAATCTGCATGTTTGGATGTTCAGATATTCAGTGACAACTCTTAACCTACTGCTTAATCCACAAAGATTTTTAAATAATTTAATCTTAAATGTTACACTAATGTAGAGGAAACCTTTAGCATGATAAAGGATGATTGACTATGCCACAGTGAAACAGGCTAACATATACCTGTGCTGAATAAACTAGCGACTTCCACTGATACTTTCTGGATTGATGAAATTTGAGGTTTGGGGCATATTACCTAATCCTATTGTTATACAGTCAAACTCCTATTCATCACTGTGTTGAAAGAAATAGTGTGATTTCCTCTTCCTTGCTCTTAATCTTTAGAACTTTGTTCTCCTGGCTAACCAAAATGAGCAAAACTTTGGTGGGTTTTTTTTTTTCCCCCCCCTAATTTTATTGTTGTTCTATTTAAAAAAAAACCCCAGTAACTCGAACTTTTGAAGTTTAGATACTTTTCACCAAATTGCAGTTTCACAACTCTGTGAATCAAGTTCAAGCTGTGTATGCCACTATGTGTTTCAAACCTTTTTCCATATTCTTTGATAGTGTACTGATGCTGTTTGATAACACAATGTGTTTGTTAAATTGTTTAAGATTTTAGGATTGTTAAATCTGCATGTGTAAATAAATGCAAAATTTTTTTAAAATTACAATTTATATCATTTACATATTGATCTTTGCCCTTGTGCTGGGTTGCCCTTGGCTAGATGCCAGATACACACTCAGCTATTCTTTCACTCCTCCTTAACAGGGAGAAAAAACAAGACGACAAAGCTCCTAAGTTGAGATTAAGATAGGGAGATCACTTTCCAGTTACTATCATAGGTAAAATAGGCTCAGCTTGGGGGAAAATTAAATTTACTGTATTTCCAATCAAAACAGATTTGGATAATGCAAAAAAAGAGATAAATTAAACCAACACCTTCCTCCCTGCTCCCTTTCCCCAGGCTCAAATTCACTCTTTGTTCACATCTCAGCCTCTTCCCTCTCCCCTGAGCAGGGCAGGGAGCTGGAGAATGGGGACCTGTGGTCAGTTCATAACTGCTTCTCTCTGCTGCTCTTTCCTCATGCTTTTCCTCTCCTCCAGCTGGATCTCCACTGTGGGCTGCAGGGAAATCTTCGCTCCAGTGCCTGAAGCACCTCTGCCCCTCTCTGCCATTGGTGTTGCAGGGCTGTTTCTCACACTTTTTGCCTCGCTGTTGTTCAGCACCTTGCCCTTTCTTAAATAAATATTCCCTGAGGTGCCCCACCCATGGCTGAAGGGCTCAGCAGTGCCCTGCACCTGGATCTGGCCATGTCCAGCACAGCAGCGCCGACCTTCCCACAGAAGCCCCACTCTGCAGCTACCAAAGCCTTTCTGAGTAAACCCGGTAGAGCACTAACAGTTTTTTTTAATACCTTTTTTTCAGGTGAAATAGCTGCCAAAGGCATGGTCATACCTTTGACAAAGAACGTTTATGGGCCAATACTTGAACGTGTTCGGGCAGAAGGCATCATGTACAGTACTCGCAGCATTATCAAACAGTAATGGAAAGCAGTGGATTTAATCAGGTTTTGGCTTTTTTTGGTTCCCCCACCTCCCCTTTTAGAATCTCAATTTGGACCAGCTAAAGGCAGCACCTGCCATTTCATACACAAATGTTGCCTTCCATAAAACTTGCCACCTGGCTTTGACTTAGAAACTGTAGGTACTCACAAATTGTCATATTTTCCTCATAAAATCGTTAAACTTTCATGTACATGTTTCGGCATCAATCAGATCTTTCCTTACTTCTTTTCTAAAATATCTCAGAAGGGGTTTTATTGTTATTATAGTTTATCTTCTAAGTGTATAGAGTTATTATTGTGACAAATTTAAGCTGAAAGAAAAATCTATTAGTGGATTATTTTGTGGTGGGAAGGTCTGGTTAATGAATTCCATTGATAAAGTTTGATTGTTCATGTGGTAAAAATAATTTTTCAGAAAAATGGAGATGAAAATGATACTTAAATTCTAAGTCAGATTGTCCCTTTCACTTTAGCAGTATTTGTGAAAGTTTTCACAACAACAATATGCAAAAAATAGTTTAGAAATTCTGCACTGCTCGTAAATAAGATCCTGTTAAATCTTGAAAATGTTCAGTTCTTAAATGTTTGAAACCTATATCTTAGTATTTTTTAATCACTTTATAATGAATATAAATTTAAATTAATTGGAAAAGGGAGGAAGTTTAAAGTAAGCTTCCTTCCATACCCTTTCTTGTTACAGAGTGGAAGCTGGTTGCAATATATTGAAATATCTGCTACGTGTTGCCTTTTGCTGTGGTGAGAGCACATTAGCATTTAGCTCTGCAGCTGGGAAGGGCAATCTGAAATACAACACAGTTAATGTGCTTAGGAGACGCTCCAAATGACATGTTTACTCTTTCCATTTACACTGTGTGCCTCGTCCGGGTTAAGTACTGTTACAAAGGGAATTCCTTGTGTACTATATGCAGCTTTGAGATGCTGTAGGCTTAGAGGTTTAAATTGCCTCTTTTTGGGTTAGCTTCTGTCCTTCTGCTATCCAGGTTTTGAAGCATTCACTTGGGAACCTATGCCTACTATCAGTACAGTGCCACTTTAGGCTGATGGAGTTTGCCAGCATACCAGCTCTTTTGCTGCTGAGTGCTGGGCTGACAGGTGTGTCAGCCCTGCTGTAGCTGCGGTTTAGCCACATCAGTCCAGAATTAAACTCTAGCCTGAGTGCAGCTTCTCTGTAACAAACCACCAACTGTATCTTTTCATTTCAAGGCTGGTTCTCTGGTTTTTGCGTAGGGATTTCTACACCACCTTTCAATTAAAGCATGGCTTAGGCTTCACCAGTCAGGTCTGTGAGGAGTAATGCTGTGGGCAGGTTGTATTTGCACTGGTACCTGTGCAGCTGCCTAGAACTTCCCTTTTCTAAAACTGAACACTGATGCAGGAAGCTGTCTGCTTTCAGCTTTGCCCACAAATGCACTTTGCTGATAAACGCACAGCCTTTTCCTTCCTGAGAACCAGTGCTGTAATCACAATTCCGAGGGAATGGAATTCCAGGTGTTGTTTTGGGTGGTAGGAAAAGCAGCCATAACAATAATTCAAGTCTTGATCTCCAAGTTTTGCTACTCAGGATTTGGATTTTCTTTGTGCCGATGCAATGAAGTAGCAACTGCAACATTTAGGTGAAAGGAGCCAAAGGGAGAATGAAGGGCAGAGTATTACTGTGAAAGAGAAGGACTTTTTATACTAAACCAATGCTTTTGTAAGGTAAAGCCAAGTTTGGATTCTGTTACAGTGACATGCATATATCTCACAAAATCCTGGCTCCACAAAGTTGCTTTGCTTCCCACTGACCTTACATGTTGGTCTGTTGTCTGGCTGGTATATGCAGCTGGGGTAAGGATGGAGCCAGCAATGAATGTTCTGCTCTCTGCTGTCTCCTCCTTCTCTGGGTAGATTAATGGCCTACAACTAAGGGTTCTGCTGATATCTGGCCTACAACTAAGGTATCTGCTGGTCCTTTCCAGTCCAGTGCTTGGTGAGACCAGGATTTTACTTGAGAATTCTCTGTTCCCTCCCTTAGCCCACAAATATATGGAGTTGGGCCTCTGTATATATGCATACATCGTACTTGCTTTTCTGCCTTGGAAATGCAGTATGAGATGAAAATCAGATTTTTTTTCAAAGTATTTAGTATTTTTGGAGCACTAAAGAATGAGCACTACAGTGTTTTCTTCAAGAACACTGCTACTATTTTTGAAACATTTTATATCGGAATATGTTTCTATTTCCCAGTGCAATGCTGCATTTTGTTTTCTATGTTTAGACTTAAATGAATTTATTGCTCATCTTTTTGTATGAAGATTATACTTCTCAGTTCTCTTTGCATATTACTGGAAAGATAATTGTATCTTATACATGAGATTGCTTGAAAAATAAATCTGAAATCCTGTTTTTTGTTGTCATGTCATCTTTACAGTCTAATAATAAGATGTACCTGAATGGGATTTGGTTTTTCACATAGAGGGTTTTATTGAACGGGTGCCTACACATGGACTTTTCTATGTGCATGAAATACCTTTGCATACCTCTTTCTAGACTCATGGGAGAAGACTCTTCAAGAATTGTTTAAACATTCCCATCTCTCTCTATATATAGAGGTATATCTGTATCTAGATAATTTTCAGCTAGATACTTCATTTTTTTGTTAGCACATTTTGTTCTTGGGCACAAGGACAACTACTGAAATGGAAAGGTACAGAACAGTAGGTGTATGATATCTCCCTGTGCACCAGGAAGACATGAAACCTTGGTGTCTCACAGCCTGTCTCAGCTTGGGGACCTTGCTCAGCTGAATACATGGCTTCTGCTATCCCTGCCTATGCTGAAAGGCTCTTAAACACTTTTTCACATCAAGCTTCAAGGAGCAAATTGTTTCACTGGGTGTCTCTCATTTTTTTCATTTTGGAATTTATGCTATTGCCAGATCTTCACAACATGTAAGATAACAATTTCTTTCTGAGATGGAGGTGCTTGAGCCCCATTACACTCAGCCTGGCTTCTTTGCCTCTGTGTTTCGCACTCTTCTAGCCCCACATATTTCTACAGGTGAGAATTATATCCCTTTGAGGGACTGGAGTATAGAAGTGGCACTGCCAGAAAAGTGTGTAAGCTCGTAGCAAAATAGCTGTTTATTGGGGGAAAATATTGGCTCTAGTGGTTGTGATTAGGCTGGAAAACTAAGAAGAGGAGGGGGAGGGAAAAAAGAAAATGTAGCTAAGAGTATCTAGCAGAATTTATCAAGGCAAATCAGACCATCTCAAATACACTCTTAGTAAACTACTGTCTGACTTCCCTAAAAAAAGAGAAATTCATTCCATAAGACAGAAGGGTTC
>VZRN01004072.1:1340483-1475564 GCA_013397935.1 Dasyornis broadbenti | reverse complement strand
CCCATCTTTTGACTTTGAAAGAAATGGAGGAGAGTTGGACATAATGGGGCCAAGTATCGTGAGAGAGACTTCTCTCCCCTCTTGTCCCTTTGAAAGACCCTAATCCACCAAAGTACAAAACTGTGAGATGTGGATGGTCAGACCTGGGCCTTGCTGCAGGGAAGCAGTGAAAACTAAGACTATAGTGTATGATACCTCAGAGTTAGGGTAGCCGTGGGGCCTTTGTTTCTGTTTTTAACCCCAACAAGACAATATTGCTCCTCCCCTGTCCAGTCCTGCTTTGTTTATGTGTCAGAATGAGAAATGAGTTTAACTTTGCTAAACTCACCTTGAAGTAAGCATTTACCACAGAGAATTTCAACCTGTTTGAAATTAGATGCATTATCCTAGGACATAGCAAAGAACTGTAAAGCCAGGTAAAGCACTGTGATAAAACATTGCTAACAAGTTTTGTCAACTGATTTTCAGAGTCCATACTAAAGTCTTTAGCTCATTTGTTGTACTAACAGTGATGAGTTTTTATGATTCCTATGCATCACACAGCTGATGCTTGTAACATTTTTCCATAGGTATTAAATCTCCACATTACAATCACTAAAAAGTTGGTGATAGGAAACTACTTGGTTTTTTCCTTTTTTTTTTTAACTCTCAACTCTTTTATGATTTCTTAGGAGGAAGATCACTAATCAAGTTTTTCTCATCGCACATGACTTACAGCTTTGTAAAGAAAAAAAGCTGAACCTGATGTTGTTTATTAATATCTTACTTCTTACCAGAGATACATAACATCTTCTCCACACTTGACCCAGTTTGAAAAGGCAGGCTATATGTCTTTTGAGTCTGTAGCTTGGATTACAAGAAAAATTTAATTAGAATATGGCCTTTGTCTGAGAGAGGAACTGACACGCATTTATTAAAATCTGTAATCCATCACAGTTGAAGATTATAGAAGATTTTTTTTTTATGATTCTTATTTTTTTCTAGATCAGAACCAATATGTGTGAGTAAAGAGATTATCTTAAGCACTTATGTTTTAAATAACTTGTCAGCATGCTAGGATGATGAATGTGATTACAAACCTCTCTGGAAGAAACCTTGAATGACAGCTGATTCCTTGGATTAAAATTTTAAAATGTCCACAAAACATTTAGGTTGAAAGGAACAGTTATATCAAGATGGGATTTTAGAAAGGAGGATTCTTTTGCTTTTGGTCCATAGATGCTTGAAAAAACAGAATTAATTTGCCTAAAAATTATTTTGTATATACAACTGTATGAAGCTGTAAATACATTAGAAGAAGATAACTTCACACTTTTTATTTGGTGTGTGAGGCAACAAGCCAGTTTTTCAGAAAAAAAAAGGCTGAAGAAGTAGCACAAGAGCACCAAAGTTTCTCTTGTGCTAATGTGGTGAAGTGCAGAAGGATAGCATCTCCTAATAAGGTTATGAAATATGGCTTGCAAATGGCCGTGAGATCACAATTAACCTCTCTGGTACGTACACCTGTCGCGTTCCACTGGGGGAAACTGTGGGAAGTTCTTTTAAAATCGGGTGATCAGGAATGAAGTCAAGCGAGACAGACTTTGTATCAGGAACCGTTTATTAGTAACAAAAAACAAAGGAAAGAAGTACGTGCCCCACTAAAGAGGGCTGGAAAAGCCAGAAAAGAAGGCGAGAAAATGGAAAAGGAATGGGATAGACAGAGAGAAGGAGAGGAAACAGACAGAGGAAAAGGAGAAAAAGACAGAGGAGAGCGTTACCACCAGCAGCACTGGCCAGCGCTCTCGGTGTCCCAGCAGCAGAGGCTGGTGGTGCGCACGCGGTCTTTGTGCTGAACCTGCGCAGTGGCTGGGGAAGCGCGGCTGCTCAGGTGCGGCTCCCGCGACGATGTGAGGGGCGATCGGCAGGAGCTGCAGGACTCCAGGCGGCGTCGTGGAGGGGAGCGGTGGCGGGCTGGATCGGAGGCAGGCAGGCTGGACGCAGGTGGGGAGGGCAGGTGGCTGAGGCAGAAATGGACAGGACCCAGGCTGGATCAGCCAGCGTCCTGCCAAGCGCTTGGTGAGAGGGACAGGCACAAGGGCAAGAGGCAGGCTGGAGCCAGGGCACAAAAAAAAAAAAAGGCAAAAAACAAACCAGGGCAAGCAAAAGACCACCCCCCCTAGAAGCAAGCCAGCTGGCGAGCCCAAACTGAACACCAAGTTTGTAACGCAATTTGTTTTCCTACCGCCTGGCCCCTCCCCAAGTCCGCCTGCTGACAGAAGGCCATTGGTTCAGTCAAGCCTTCTCACAGGTGGTTCATTGATGGAAACCTTGGGCCCTCTGATTGGAGAAGCATCTCTGGGGTGCACAGTGTCCTCTGTGGTTGTTGCCAGGCAAAATCATCCCAGAGACAAGGCTTCCCCCATCTTCTGGCTGCCTCTGCAAGTGGCCCGTGTGCAACCCTTAACCCCCACAAGCCTCTGACAGCCAGTGCTGAGACAAAGTACATCTAAAATGGCTCCTCACAACACCCCTCAAGATTAAGAAATCAAAAATTGTTTCTATAATGTTTGAATGAGAAGGAACAAGTATATAATATTGCTGGCCTTGTTGGCCTAGATGTGCAAATGGAGCGTCGGCAAACCTGAGTACTCTAGAGGAAGTAGTAAGGAACCCTCAGGCCACCTGAAAAAGAAGATAGTCCCTTTCTCAAAAGACAACCATTACACACCTTTGTATGCACCAAATTTGTGTCTGAACACTGAAAAATGTGTATGTGTAATTACAAAAATGTGTGTCATTTGGGGCAATATGCCAGTTTTGGACATTTTTAACTCCTGTCAACCCCTAAACCCCACAAATTTAATAAGAAAATAGTTCTAGGTCCTGTTCTTCAAAGGCATTTAATTTTGCTAGGGATACATAACATGTTTGCTTGCACTTAGGAGTTCTGTCTCAGTCCCATTCTTCCTGAACTTCAGAATTAGCTAATACGCAACCATGGCAAGGACCAAAGGATAAAAAAAAGGTGTAACACCTGAATAGAGGTGTTTTGCCCAGAAAAGCAGGTTCCCTCTGAATTATTTTATTAACTAATTATGGCTTTGAACTAAAGAGATGAATACTGGTATCTGTAGGCATGTGGCTGATACCGCTGGCCCAAGGCTGAGAGATCTGTACAGCTCCTGAGAAACTTGCTGGAGAGAGCAAGAGTGAGCAGCTGACAGGAGCTAGGAAGTGTGCCATAAAGTCTGGTGGTGCTACACAGGCAGTTCATGGGGAGTTATGTGAGGGAAGGCCAAGCTCTGGTGGAGACCTTTTGGAAAGAAAAACTTGTGACGTGAGAAATACCAGGAAACTTGATAACGCCATTACAGCTGAGATGATCTAAGTGGCAGCATCCAAGATTTCACATCTGGGTATGGGGTAACAAAGCTAAGACCCATGAAAGTAATTGGGTAAGAAGTATTTTTATCTGCGAAGAGATAGAAAAAGTTGGAGAAATAGAGGGACTAAGGAGAACAGGGAAGTAATAAGCACAGGAACAAGGAGAGAAGAGGGGTAAAAGGTGCTTGCATGGATACATGCTTACTGCTGGCCAGTACCTTTTCCCATTCGTGCCCTGTGCCTGACCATAGTCCTCTGTCCTGCCTCCTTCTTAAGTCCTAGTCCTGTTCTCTGTGCCATGAATCCTATTTCTACCGTTCTCTGTGTGTGTGTATGCATGTGTGTCTCCCTGTATGGAACATGTGCACAGCATGTTCCCTGGCTGCACCTGTGCAGGGCCATTGGGCTGACAGGAGAATTGTCCTGCATGCAGCTCTGGTGGACAGGGAAGGGGAAACCTCCAGAGTCCTGACTCCAGTGGATTCAGCCACTCCATAACCTCTGGGACTGCACTGCTATGGTTATAAAGAGAAGAGGTCAAGGGCAAAAGAGAATTCAAGCACGTTAGTATTTTAACAGCGTTTTACAAAAGCCCCCTATGTTACATGGACTAGATGACCTCTGGTGGTCCCTTCCAACCTTACACCATCCCTGTTATTCTATGATACATTGTTTTGTCTATATGGTTATTTTTCTTTCAATAAAAGAGGACAAGAGCATGGAAAAGTCTGCCTTACTGCTAGCTATATTGACATTCTGTGCCATTCTGTCTCCTGGTCTAGGACCTTCACATTCAATTCATGTATCAACAGCATGAGGATTCTTTAAAGTTTCTGCTGTATAGATTCCTCCAAATTTATTTTGGTTTAGTTGCAGCTCCACCTATCTTCAATCCCACACTGCTGAGGAGGTCTAGAGCTATCTGCTGACACACTGAGCTCCCTCACATATCCTTACAATAGGAATCAGTCAACTGTAGTCTTCAAGCCCACATCAGACTCGTCTTTTCCCATGCTTAGTTTTCATATCAGATAGGGTCCATTATTTTCTGTGATTTCTACTCCAGAACAGTATTTCTGTTCTCAATATTTTCACATAGCTATTGTACAAACACCATAAAGTGAGAAACTAGTTGGTCTCACTCCCATGCTTGTTTTAAACAAATGTCTGGCTCTGCTCCAGGTTCCTCCAGCCCCTCGGTGGTGCAACCTTCAGTATAATCAGTATCTTTCCTTGCCAGTTCTGAAGGTTACAGTAAAATATTGAGGCCAACCTGAAACATTTTGGTTTTGTTCTTGCAGAGACTGCTTGCTTTATTGCTTCCCAGAGTTTGGCTGTTGCCTTACCAAATGAGGCAGTAGAGAGCTCAGCAGCTGAATGAATGATCTGAAGCCAAGCCAGCAAGGAAATGTCTTGGGATGGGGCCAGCTAAAGCAATTGGGACACCTGGGACAGCCCATTAACTCGTGGGCAACCAGACTGGGAGATGTGGGAGATGATGCTAAAAAAGGAGTTAATGCGGATGCTGTAGGTATGGGTGGGAGGGGAGCAGAGACATAAAAGTTTTCTGTAAGTGTCTCCTGAAGTCGCAGATTCCATGGGAGCAGCTGTCTGCAGATCAGCCTTAAGTCCTTGTTCTTGTAAGTAAAAGCTCTCCTGCATGACAGTGAAGACTGTTTACTGTACATGGAAGACTGCTAAGCACAGACTGGAATATTTATATTTATTTTTGCAATACCAGGGTAAAAACAATTTAACAATGCCAAGTACATGTTATTCTCATAAAAACTTTTCATTTCAAAACAAGTGATTTCTAGTTCCCACAAGAAGGTAAAATCACATGCAGCTATATGAAGGTAAATTGCTTTAGATGCACAATTATGTATCAGAAGACTTTGTTAAAATAAAAACATACTGACTACATCATTTTAACAAGGCAATTACACAGAACTAGAAAACTGACTCTGTAGTAAAATATAAAAATCTACAATTATAAATATAAATTTGGTCCATGGATCACTACAGAAGTAGCAGTATTTACAGTAAGTATCAGATTATTATTCTAAATGTCTAATTGAAGTCTTAAAATGTTGACTGTTATGTAGAACAGTATTTTATTTACATTCTACTATATTAAAAGTTGCATTTCTAGCAAATGTAAATTGTTATAAATACAGCAAATAACCCAAATACTAAACCCATGACATGTTTGTAATTGAGGATTCCCTAACATCTATAAATATGGTAGTTTTAAGTTAAAAGTAAAGCCAGATAAATCAAAAAACTAATACTGAAAAAACATACCACAATTCAATTATTAGAAACACTGTAAAAGTCAATCAAGTTAGTCCAGATGTAACAACGTATTACAAGAAATCTTTCAAGAAAAGGCACACATTGTTAATGATAAAAGTTCCACAGTAAAGTCGTGTATAACAGAAATGACTGTTGGTTTGAGCAACGGTTGGGATCTGGTTATATATATAGTGACTGGACAGATTTTCCCCACCCAAAGTATAAAACTGAAAATAATAATGGTAAACTCCAGGTGTGATTGGTGTGATGCAGTGATGTTTATGTTTAATTTGATGTGTTAATTAAACTAAAGATTCTAAACTTTCAGCTGCATTTCCATCAGGTAAAGCTGAGCCATTGCTGTCCATAGATGCTGAAGGGTTTTCTTCTTGTCTTGTGCTGACAAGGCTGAGGATAGCTTTGTACAGGAACTGGTACTGTTCCTGGAGAAGAAAAGAGGATACATTCAGGATGTTGGCAGAAATAGTTATCTTGTGACAGTGTTACTCAAAGTTAATTAATGGCTGATGTGTCAGTCTGTTAATGTACTGTGCTCCAGAATTTATTGCGTTATTTAGCAGCTTCATTATTTTCTGACTAATGGCTCCCCCTGCACATGATGTAAAGCACAACATCAGGGAACACAGTACAGGTAGGGGAGAAAGCTGTATTTTAAATTAAATATTATATACTGAATCCGAGCCTTGTTAAAGTCTATTGCAAATCTGGGGACAGGATTAGAGCTACTGTTGGCTTTTTTCTCATTTTTTGTCATCTTAATTCTATCCAGGAAGACTTCTTTTTCTACAGTACCTCTGGAAGACAGTTTTGATTAATTCATGCAGAAACTAAGATGCACATAGTTCAGTAATGTTGCCCTAAGATCTAAGCACGCTAATAATGTCACACATAGGGGAAAAAAGTGCACATTTTGCTTATTACTTACAATGTCTGTAAAGACTCCAGGCCTCATCAGATTTATCATCTTTGCGACGTGGTAAACATCCACTGAATTCTCATTTTCCAGTTGATGCATCAGAGTTGTTAATGCACAGAAAGTGCCTGCTGTCACCCCTCCATGCCTTTGTAAAGTAAAACAAAAAAAAAATCTCTCTAGAAACTGGCTCAGGTTTTACAGCTGGAGAAAATACAAAATCTGGGGCAAACTGGTAAGCTGAATTTGTGTCATGTGATCTATACAATATCTGAAACAGGTCTGCCCGGCATTAGCTTAAAAAAACTTTCATGGCACCTGGCTACAAATTCTTAAGAGTTATTTCTCTACAACCCTCTACTAACCAAATCCTGAAGGCCTTGGGTCCTTCAGTGTTACAAAATTCTGTTATTTTTTGCCATTATTGAACAGCTGGAGAAGAGTAAGGTGGCTCATATAAACGGTTAATTCTTTCAGTAAAAGACAATGAAGTCTTAACTGATTTTCTCTCCAGTGACCTACCTGATAACCACCTAGAGTATCAAAATGATAAAACTGAAATGAAGTATGATAAAATAAAAATGTTTCTCTTGTTGATGTAGCTGAACAGAAGCATCACTATTACAGTTAAGTGCAGACTTGGTGCCTTGTCTCAGCAGCTTTCACTCAGTGAAAGGATGGTTCTACAGAAAAACATTAAAACAAGCAGAAAAGTGCAGTTCTTACTCATCATGTACAATCATGGGCCCATCACGGTTGGAAGCTTCCTCTTTGATGATGCTGATCAGTTCAAACGTTTTACTAATAGGACTATCAGGATTTGGCCATTTTGGACACTGAAAATGCCTCACTTCAAGTACATAGTCATCCTAAATTATTAAGAAAAGAAACAAAAAACCCTATAAATCAATTTTGTATAAGATTGACTTTCTTTATTCTTTTCCCCCATCTTGTTCCAGTACCAGCCTCCAGATGCAGAATCCCACTGCTGTGGAGGTTGGCCTACCCTATTTGCCATGTCATGATATTACCTTAAAGAGGTTACTTCCTCCATGGATGTTTCTAGGGCATAGATTTTTTATCAGTCATTTACCATTGAAAATGTAACAAAATGTGGGCATTGCTTTTAACAAATCAAGTCCTGAGTTATACGTTTATGACAGTGTTACCTGTGTAGCTTCTAAAATAAAGTCTTGGATTATGAGCTTCTCCTCGTTAGACAGACATTTGTGTTCTTCAGCAATCATAGTGACTTTGAAACTCTCACAGTTTATAGGCTCATCTTTGTTTGGCCAGTACACAAATTCATCTTCAGCCTCCAGGAAAAAAAAAAGGGAGCCACAAAAGTAAGTAATGTTGAGCTCTTAAAATAGAAACTCAAACATAGTAAATTATGTGGCACATATATAATCTATCAGGCAGCTAGATTTAAATTGACAAATCAAATTTCAAGTGGCATAACAATGGCAAAGTGATTATTTTCAAACATCTCTGTAGTGATCCTGACCAGAAGATGATTGTACCCTGTGGACCTACCTAGCAATGAACCTGCAGTGCTACACTGTGCCACACTTTCAGCCTGGCCTTCAGGATAAACTTAGTCGGTGTGTTGTAATGTATGTGCGGTGTTGGGATTATCTGAAAGTGCAGAAGAAAGTTTCCATGGGAATATCTTTTCTATTTGACAGCAGAAATGAAGAGATTTTTTTTTTTAAAGAAAATCCTATTAATAGTTTGAATAACCAAAATGGTCAGATGGATAGGGAATCCTCCTTGTCATGTGTCCTGTTTGCCTGGTGGATATGTTTCAGGGAGGGTAGGGTGGATTCCAGCTGTGGTGAATACAGAGCTCAGTGAGGCCAGGGCTGTCTGCTGGATGGGTACCACTGCTATCTGGTTGAGCTGACAGGGCTGCAGTGCCCTTCCTGCACACCCTTCTGCAGGAACTGCTACCCCATGCCCTGTGTGCCCACCCTGCTGGCAGTGCTCCTGGCCACTTGTGCTCCCCAGGGACTTTTATATCTGAGGAATGCTTGCCCACCAGTACTCCTGGACCTGCCAGGTCCCACCAGCTGCTGCTGTGCAAGAAACAACCTCACACTTCTTCCCTTACCTGATAAATGTGGCTGAAGAAGCCAAATTACAACTAAGAAGTCATGGAGCGAAAACTAACCTTGCATAATGGTTGCGTCTACTGTTTGGCTCCTTTTGCAAATTGTATAGAACTGATTCAATGCTTTCCCTTTCCAATCACAATCTGCCTAGACAATGATTTCTAGATTTCTGCTAGATGACTTGGGGATTTTACACTCAGTTTAGTATTATGAATTTTAAACTTTTTTTAAGAATCCAAGATACGTTCTCATATCCTGCATATTTCAAAATGGTAATACTAATAAAATTCATACATAAACCCATAACCATCATCCACAGAACTCACCATATTCTGGCTATCAGGAAGCATGACTATTAACTGGGCATTATGGTCCCATATCATTCTCCAGAAATCCTTGATAGTGTGTAGCAAGGGATGCTGGGTAATAATGAATTCATGGCTTTGATAATAACCCTGCAAAAAGAAAAAAAATTTGACAGACTCAGAATTGATGCCCAAGTATTAGTGCTTAAAGGAAGCTTCTAATGGACAGAGCGAGAACCTAGAAAATACACTGCACACTTGTTCTTTCTTTGGCTTCCTGCAAATATTAGAAAATTATAAAACTTCCATTGAAGTATTTTCCATGTGAAAAGAATAAATTATATTACACTGAAACAATTTTTAAAACTTAAAAAAAAAATTTATATAAAAAAGGACAAAAGAGATCAGAAACTCAAACTCAGAATAAAAATATATTATCTGGAATTCCAGAGGAACTGACTACCTGAACCAAATAAAATACTTGAAAAATCTGCCAAAATCCCAAGCAGTTTCTTAATTTGTACAGATATCTCAGATCAACATCGTACCACAAAAGAGAGTTTCTATGCAGTAATGTACCTGAAGGGTCAGGTACACATACCACTGCAGAGAGCTTTCCCATCTCTTTCCTGAATGTCCAGGAGGAACTTACTCCTCCCTTTCAGCTATTGAAGGGGGAAAGTGTTGAAGTAAAACCAGACAACAAAAAGATAATGAAAAGCTGATGAACTATGGTATCTTAGACTATGCCAGGTGTAAAAGCTCTGTAAGATGAGCAGGTAGGAAGGCCAACCCCAGTACAGCCATTAAAAACTGGTATTTAGCTTTATCGCTTTTTAAAACTATGATGTGATTTCTGTTTCTACAGGTTGTTAAAATGCAATGCACTTAATCAAACTTAAAACTAGTAATAATAGTACTTCTTGGGTGAAGTAACTCTTCTGGGCAGAGTGAAAAATAGAGGAAAAGAGCTTTCAAAATCAGGATCGTGCCACCATAACTTGGACACGTGGCAAACAGTTGTGCACTGTTTTTCACCAACACATTAACTGACTTACCATAATGTAGGAAGCATTGATGTAGTCTGTGCCTTCACCAGACGGTGATGAGATACCCACTCTAGATCTTTCCACTGTAAAAAAAGTTAGGAATTCATAAGTATGTTGCAATGACTCTTAAAATATTGTAGCAATTATCTCACATCTCACAGTAATAACACCAAGCTACATCAATCAGGATAAAGTGCTATCCAGCCATCTATTTTGTTTTCCTATGTGTAATTCTTAAATCACTTCTTCAGTATAACTACTTTACAGAATATTGCTCCATACCAACGCAGATGTCTTCAGTTCTTGTTGAGGATTTGAACAAACTTACCAGGAATAATAGATGAGGTTCGGTTCTTTTCTCTGTTACACTGTTTGAGTGCAGTTGAATAATCACACTGCTGTGTGTTAGACTGGCTCAGCAACTGAAACAATGAAGTTAAAAAAAAAGTCAGGTAACTGTAGAAAAACTATTCCTTCATAAGCTGCTTTAAACAGAAGGGTGCATATATTGCAGGTTTGCTGTCTCTCTTTAGTTATCTAGTTACCTGTCTAAACTACTTACCAAGTCACCAGAATATTTTTTCTCCACTGTTTTTAGCAGTTCAAATTATTCTTGAACCCAAGATCAATAAGCATATCTTTGAAGGTGAAGTCTGTCACCTAGCCAGTGCTGTACGCTGAGGGGGGTACACTGATCAACATAACTCATGACATTTTTGCCAGAATGGTATCTTTCCAGACTGCTGTTCCACCTTTGAGATCTTCCTGCAAAGGCATGTACTTAGATTTTCCAAAACCTACTTACTGTCCTATTTCTCATGATCTTTATTTTTTTGTGGATTTTTTTGTAGATTCCTTGTTTAAAAGCATGGAAATAGTTCTGTCCCAACTGACTCCATTCGTTTGTTAAGTTTAATCTGAATTTAGGCTCGGTAGTTAGATTTTAGGTAGAGAAAGCTGATGAAAGTTGTGCTGAAATACTTGCTTTTAAGTCATTCAGGTTTACAAACATAAAGATTTTCACACTACTATCTCAGAGAGCTCACCTTGAATTGTTTCTCCAGTCTGGTCTTTCCTGTTGGTCCAGGTATCAAGAGAGCATTAACATAGGCATGAATGTGAGTCTCCAGGACTTCTGTTTCTTTACCGAGTATCGCTTCTACCAGTGCATCATGAATGAAGATGTATTGTTCCTAGGAAAAAAAAAAAACAAACGTGAACTCTCATGAGTTTCGCGTTCCCCTGGACACCTCTAGTTAAGCTGCCACTTCTGATGTGGTCAGTATTTCTACACAGGGGAGTTTTCTCAAATGTGATCCTCTACAGCAAAGGCTGTCCCTTTGAAGTGACAGTACACATTTACGAGCACAACTGACAAATACAGTTGCAATATATATACACACACACATATATATGTATAAAATACCAAATCCCCACCACCTGTGATATCTCATGTTAATAGAAAACAGTTAAAAATGCAAGCACAGCCTGGAGTCAAATTTTCAAACCAGTCCTATCCCTAGTTCCTACTGCTATCCTCTATTTTCTCTCTCACATCCTTTGGAACAAGTGCCCTAGCTGTTGATTAACTTCTTTTTTCTATTGAAAGGCACTGGGGAACCTAACCACCTGTTCTTGAAACCTGAAATAGACTTTCAAATGCCCTGCTGTTGCCCTTATTGTTTTCTCTAGGTCTTTCAATATTCTATATATAATCTTCAGTTTAAAGCATCTATATATAATTTTCTGTCTGAAACAGCTTTTCCCCCCATATTTTATTGCCTAATGAAAACTGTTTGATGGGGTTCAGTGAAGATCTGAATGCCTTACAATGGTGTTTCCTCAAAAAGCTCCGTGACAAAAATACAAGTCCTGCCAAGAAAGCACTGCTGTGGGAAGCATGATTTATACAAATGTCCTTCAGAGTCCTCCTTAATAAATAGACAAGCGCCCACAGAAAGGTAATTTCCAGTGCACTGCTTTAAGCGTGCCTAGAAGGGTGTCTCTATAAAACCAAGGGAAGCAAAAGGAAAAATTCAGTCTGGTGACTGGTTTTTATCTGTCTGGCAGTGCCTAAAAGAGGACTGCATCATCTCTCGTCCTGCAAACAGAAGTAGTTTGTAATAGTCTCATGCTATTTATATTTTATTCTTACCTCAGTCTGCACCAAGTAGTTCCTTTGGGTACGTATGTGTTTTAAGAATCCAAATATGTTGACTGTCCCTTCATGCTGAATTTGCTGCAGCATGCTGTCTAACACTATGTATGTGCCTGTCCTTCCAACACCAGCACTATAAAACAAAAAAATAGTCTTGAGCCTGAAATAAAACACTAAGGGAAAGAACTGTTCCATACACACAGCTTTTTCAACAAACTGCTGCACAGGGAAGATTTTCCTCTACAAATGAATTTGTTGTATGACACAGTTTGCTCAAGGTTCAAGGCTGCTAGTAATCGGTGTGCAAGAATTGATCTAAAGATATTTCCTCAAATGATTTTTAAACTATTGGCTGAAATAGAACTAAGGGCTTTCCTGCAGTCTGCAATTTTCAGGCTTCTGATATTCCTTAGGATAATTTGTCAAGTATATCTAGAAAAGGTGGTATATGTCAGCATTTGGGCACAGTTAATGTGCTCAGATTCTTTTATGTTGAAACCCCATTTTAAAACAAAAGTTGCATTATGACACCCTCTACAGTATAGGAGATTTCAAATATATTGAACTGAGGAAAACCCCAGGAAATGGCAGACCTGTTGAGAGTATATCTGTAAAAGAAGAAAGCTTAGTCCTCTTTAGATACAGCTAAGAAGGCAAGCAACTGTTGAAAACCTTCTTAAAAATAGGAAATGGAGAAGAAAGGGTTAATCAGCTCATTCCTGTTATGAACTCTGATTAATGTAGTACAAAACCAGCCTCATCATAAAATTAAAGAACAACTTTTTGTTTCATAAAACATCTAGGTAGGAAGTCCAAGGTCAAGAGATCACTGTTTGTTATCTAGTCTTACATATATGGGAAATAGTTGTAATTCCCCTCTAAGTTATGAAGGAACATTACGTATTCTGTGCATGTAACTTGAGAGCAGCACCCTGCTGGGTCTGCGTGGTCCACCATGGGCAGATCCAGCTCAGTCTATACATGCTAATTCAGTCATCCTATTTCTGCCACAGTGTGAGCTCAGATTGCTGTAATAAACAATATCTAAATAAGCATCATACGGAACTCAGTGGTCCAGGTTGTTAATACACTGTTAGACACAAAGAAGTACAAAGATTCCCAGACACCATCTGTACTTGCTATGAAAGACAAAACATGAAAAGTATCAAATAAAAATAGCTAAAATAAGTGTCATGAATCTCATCATCTGTGTCTTCCATATAGCCTGTAAAGATAAATAAAAGTTACATTTCTAACATGAGATGATTCCTTTGAAATTGGTCAGGTGAGCTAAAAACTGTACAGAACTGCATACAGGCAGAGGTGAGTTATATATACGACCCAAAGGAGAGATCTCACTAAAGCCACACGGCTTACCACTGCTCACTTTTTAAAAACTCAATTTATTGACTCATAATGTATTGCTGATATCTCAGCAATCTCAGACTTGACATTTTGAATTTTCCAAGAAAAGGCAGGACGTAAATAGCAGCAGAATAACAAGACATGGAATTTTCATTTTCCAAGCTAAAAACAGATGTCAGTCAGATTAGATCATCCCACAAATAAAGTATCTTCATTTGCAGATTTGTGAGGTGACTTTACCTGTTGGCTTTCTCAGAGTCAGCTCCAGAAGGACAGAATTCATGAGGAGGTTCTCTTTCCAAATGTTCCATCAAAGGTGAGGTACTACAGTGGAAAACCAGAACCTGCTTATATATTTTACAATAACCCGGTCCTTCATGGGCATTGTGAAGTCATTCCAGGCCCTACAAGCCCTTTTTAACCAATCTTGCCTGAGCTGCCAGTTTAAGTGAGAACTGACAGAACAGCTGCCTGCACACTGCGGTACATGCAGACCTCAAACCATTCCCCAGAATGCTCCTCCATTGCAAAATGACTGCTAGAGCCCAGAGCGTTAAGAACAGCAGAGTTGTAGTTCAGCCAGGAACACAGTGAGTCTTCTCTTGTGGACAGAGCTCCTCTTAGGATTACAAAGTATCCCTGCACCAAAGAATGCATGAGCCAAAAGCATCCTAACAATATATCTGCAGAAATGAAACAGTTATCCCCACACATATATCTGGTAAGCTCATAGCATTCAAGAGACCAGTACAGAAATGTGAAAGAAAAAAAGAAGCAGTTTTGCAAAAAAAAAGAAAAAAGAACATAGTACAGAGCTGCATCATCTTGTTTACAGAGATTTACAGATTGACAGAAGTGGCACAGACAGTTGATTAGTTGACCTTACGAAGGAAGAAATACCAGATAATATCAGCTAAGAAATTGATCTTACTCCATCAGGAATTCTTAAATGCGAATGTGAAATTTTGCTTAACCCACCACTGAAAAATTCTTCTTTTTCTGCAAAACAAAAGTGGAGTTAAGCTTACAGCACTAAAAACCACACCTGCAATGAACCACCACAGGCCCGACAGCGTGGCGCTTTGCATGTGATGCTTTCCGCACAAAGGTGAGAACGGGCAATGCATATTCTGGAACACCCATGTCAGGCCACTGGGTGTAATGGTACTGAGTTACTATGCGTCCACTAGACCTCCCTTTCTGGGAACCCTGCAACAAAAAAAAATGATTCCACATGTAAGCAGCCCACATGTTAATTTATTTTATTTCCGTCGCTGATAATTATTGAACTAGTACTATCCCTGTTTAGTTCAAAGCATCCCAATTGGCTCTGAATATTCCAGCCTTCAAAGATGAGGGGAAAGGCCAGTGCTTCTGTCCTACTAGCTTGCCCACTGAGTGGAAAAATGACCTGACACTGTCTCTTAGAAAGCCATAGAGAAAGATTAAGAGCACTGTAGGGATAACAAATTACAGCTGCTCCCAAGAGTCACCAGCTCTTCCTGCCACTCTGCTTCTCTGTTGAGTGAACAGAGAGTAGGATACATCTCACCCAGCTTTAGTGGTCTAAAAGGCAAGTAGCCTTGTGTAGGCTGCTTTTCTAATCTCCCTTCCTCCAGGCAACTCAGAGGCACGGATGCCTTCAGAAAGCAGGTTATCTCATTCAAAGACTGGTTCCTAAAATAGGCACAATAAATTAACTGATAAGAAATGCTGCACAGTATGTATCAATTATGAAGGGAGAGTGAGAGACTAGGTGTCTCAGACATCTGTGTGGCTGGAATAAATTAAGTTTTCAGAATCCTTCTCAAAGTAACATTACACTACTGAGCTGAGAGCATGCTGATTTTGGTTACAATAAAACAAAGTGTGGATTCACTTGTCTGTGAAAAGGAAAATGGAAAGCTGAGGTGGATAATTTAACTCATACCACATTTTCTTCTAGTTGCTCTCTTTCTGAAAATGTTACCATCCTGTTACCCAGGCAGGCAAAGTCCACATCAGCTCTCCAATGTGATCACTGCTTTTTCCCTGATGGTCCCATAGTTTTCTGAACTTGTTCATCTGGTCAAATTAACTGAAGTAGACAGGCATCTTGGCTGGCTGAGGCCTATAGGGTTTGGCTTTACATATACAGCAGAAAAACACTGTCAACTGCCTTAAAAATATTCTGAGCATCTTTTAACACTTCCTTTTGCCCACCTGTGTTTTCAGGATGCAACAAACCTTTTTGATCTTGGTGTTTCTAAGAGTAAAATTCCTCACAGTGTAATAGGCAAGTACATGAACACTCTTCTGAGTAACCAAGAAGTTCCCATATTCTTCACTACCTTCAGCAGGCCAGTACTGGTCACATTTTCTCTGTCAGAAAGCAAATAAAAAATAGAGGAAAAAACCCCTAAAATGTCAAACTAGTCAGCTGAAATGTTCAAATTTAAGAGCAGAGTAAAGCACAAAACTGTACAGGGACTGCAATATACCCAATTTATAATAGACATGATCTTCTGTGCAGGAGAACAAATAACGTAATTATTTTGTGCTGTAGAGAGATGACTGTGCAAAGATGCTCTTTATTTGGAATACTCAGAGAGGTTTCAATCGTACTATCAGAGTTTAAAGGGTCTAATATTGTGGAACTTTCCATTCTATAGGCACTCTAAAAACGAAAGAAAATAACATGATCTATGGGAAAAATAGGAGTCCAAATCAGTAGGGTTGTATGTGGCTTCTGATTAGTTTATAGTATCGGCAGAGTATATTTTTATCTGGTGGTGAGGGTAAGAGTGAGCCTGTGTATGGCTCAAAAATACAGTAGAGAGCTGTGACGTGTCCAGCCTTTTGGTTGGGTAGTCATATGGCCTTCTCTAAGAGTATTAGAAGAGTCCTTGTTTAGAGCATGGTGTTACAAATAAAGGGGTACTCCCAGTGCAGCGCTCGTCTGCAATTGCTGTCTGTATCATCTGAGAGATGCTTTATAGATTGTACGGTAATACTTATATTCGTTTTAGGCATTGTTGCCAGGGTGTGGCAAGTGTGACACAATGTCTCCTCATGTGACCGCAGGGTTCGTGTACTCCCATCACACCACCAGAGGAACACGCACTCTGTGATTGGGTTTGACCTCATTTTGTCTCACTGGAGAAATGTGTATCTAGTCATGTATTAGGAAAGGAACTGTGAGTACCATGGGATGTTAACAGGGAGCAGACAGTGAATATCCAGAAAAGTTCACCTGAACTATGTTCTTCTCCTTTCCAGGGTCCAAGGCAACCCTGACAAAGAGCGTGATGGCAAGCATATTGGTAGCAGAACACGGCACAAGGTCCAAAGTCTGTCCACTCATAATAAATACAAGTCTATTTTTCAGTATAGGATTTTTCTTGTGGTTAGAACATGGTATTTTCAAGACTTATTGAATATTTTCTTCAGTTTCATACTACAAATTCTCAGCTTTATACTTCTGTAGCCAATTCTAGTGCAAACAACTACTACAAACTATTGCTTTTTGCTCAATAAATGACTAAACCAAATTTTTAAAAGAGAGAAAAGGAGTTTGCTACAGGTAGCTCTACCAATATCAGAGAAATAAATAACAGACAAAGGTACTCATACCCGTCCTTTCTCAATGAGATTAGTTATCATCACAATAACTTCTACATTATGTTCCCATATCATTCTCCAGAAATCTTCTGCTGTTGATTTTAGTGGCCCTTGTGCTGCAATATAGGCTTTTGGCTTGTTGTAGCCCTAAATTGAAATATAAGAAATGACACTTGTCAAATCACTGTCCATGCACAAAAGGAGGTTGGGAGGTGAAAATGACATTTTCTGTATCTATTTTTAAAAATTCTGAAAAGCTTTTAAGCACTTTTAAATTTGTAACTTTTGAAATTGCAGAAACCCTGTGGTACCAGATGACATATGAATACAACTGTTACATCAATGTTTATCATTCCAACAAATAGGATATGTACGTTCAACTGTCCATGTTCAGGCAGAATGCTGATATGATAGTGATTATGAGACATCTGTTACAAAAGTGGTTTAAAAAATGAATCATGATCATTCACATGTAAATAACTAGGTAATGAAAACTGGTAATGGTACTGTGGTGAGGCTCTCAGCCAAACGGTATCTTCCTGTCATGAGATTACCTCAGACAGGAGAATGAACCACTCAGATGAGATATATTCAGATGTGATAGAACATTTTTTTCTTTAAAAATGCCCTTCATTAAGCTGGAGCTGCTACAATATCAATCTGGTTTCAAGAAAGAATTGGTGTTTAACCTGTGCTTTAAGTTCATAGGCTTAATTTAGACCTCGAAAGTTTTTAAACAAAATCTATAATATTGTGATACTTTTTTTGAATTAAATCTATTCCTCTCCATACATAATTTTTTTTTTACAGAAAAGACTGACAGATTAATAGGCCAGAGACAGAAAAAAGCACTTACATCGACATAGTTGGCATTAATATAATCAGTCAGTTTTCCATCCTTTTCTGCAAGCTGTGCTAATTTAACCCTTGTATGATCATCTGCAGTAAAACAAGGAAGAAAATAAACAATTTTTTGTAAGAATTATATTCTTTCTCATAAAAATAATGAAACGTATACAATACATAAAAGCAATACAGTAACAATCACACATAAAAATATCCTCTCCTTAGGTAAGAATCAGATTGAAAATTCTCGTTTGCAGGAAAATAAAGTAATGAATCCAAAGCTTGAAGTGGTTCAGAACCTAGCGGCCTGAACAGCAGCATGGGGTCATTTTAGCCACTATGACATATTTCCCTTACAGCTGCTGCTTGTAGAGGTGTATAGGTCTTCCCTAAGTCCTGTGTTATGACTGCCACATCTGCACAGTGGGACGTCTCAAAATGACAGTAGGCACCAGTGCTGAGGAACTTTAATTCCAAGTTAAAAGAGTGGACATTGGAGAGCAATGGGACTTTGAAAATGCTGGTCATCTTGAAGAGTCAGCAGTGGCTACATCAGGGTGAGCTGAAGTGTTCTGCAGCCTGCACTGATTGTAAGAGCTACACTTGAGCCACTTACAGAGGACAATTCTTGGTACTTCAGCTGCTCTAAGCTGCCTCTGCACTGTTCTTTAATAGAACAGCCCCTGGGCTGGCACCTTTTGTATGATCAGGTACAAGCACAGAGCAGCAGAGGAAAATCCCTGAGTTTTTGTCCCTTTAGAGTCATCTTTAGCCAGGAGGATTAGCATTTCTTGTTGCTGGTTTACATTGTCTTCTGCCAGACTGCTTACTCTGTTGCTTTTTCTATTAAGCTTTAGCGACACTGAACGCTGAAGATATATTTAATTTAGAGCTTCTTGTAATCAGAACAAAGTTGAAATGCTACAGAGAGTTAAAAAAAAGTATTGAGCCACCAAATGATGAAAAATCCAGAGGCAATAGCTTGAAAGAGAGATTAACAAAACTGAATAGATGTGTTCCAGAGAAGAAAAATCTGGGAGAGTGATGCAATGGGAAAACAAGTGTACTGGCTAATGAGGCTGTTGTACTACATTGTTGCCAGGCACAATACAACATAAAACCAGAGCATTTATGTTTATATGTGACAATAAATATATCCAGGGATTTTGAAGCTCATAGAGACAGTAAATCACCATTATTCTAGATCAAAGATGGATTAATTTTGACAAGCAAAATACAGCTTTCTTGGCTTTCTAATGGCATTATAATAAAATCTCCTAACTCCCATTGGGTCATTGTGAAAGACACAAATATGTCTTGCTAACACATGCTCATCAAAGCAGCAGAATGTCAGAGGACTAACTTGAAGAGATGCGAAATCTCTTGCTAAGTCCTCTCCAAGGAGCACTCTGCTGAACAGTAGCCAGAGGTTTCAGTGTAGAAGTGTTTTTGCTCCCTCGAGTAACATACAAATCTATACTCGTGTATAATTATTTCTTACACAAAACACCAAGTTATGCCTTTACTTACAAGCAACAATGTTTATGTATCGATTCTTATTCTTGTTGTCAGGGTGATTAGAGCTGTCTGATGTAATACCTAGATCTACAGTACAGCTCTGGATTTCCTGGAAAAAAGTATGTCATACTTTAGCAAGTATTAAGACACATAAAATGTCTTTAAATACAGTAAGTAAGCATGAAAAGAACCACAACCTTATACCCAGTTATCTATGATATTTTACAACTACTTCATTGCTAAAAAAAAATGCAGTGAAATAATTCCTTACCTGATAAAACTCTTTCAGTGTCTAATGAGGGAATGAATGCAAAAAAAGTAAAAAAAATCAAATTCCACAGCACAGAACAAATGGATAAGTGTTTATATAAATTACAATTACTATATGGAAAACAGTTATGGTCATGCAAGATATCTATAATAAGAACAAAACTGAATATTTTGTCATAACTCCTAAAGGAAACAAGAGGTAATTTTCCCAGTTAAAATCTGGCATATCTTATTCCTATCTTTAGCTTTAATGATAGACCTTGGGCACACATGAGCAACATCACAGACTTTAGCCAGATTATCTATATATTTAACAGTTTATTGGAATTTTTATTGGTCCTTATAACTGCATTAGTTTCTCTGCAGAATGATTTTGCTCTCTTTGCATTCAGATGCAAAAGCTCCACTGAAGCAGGACTGTGTACTGCTCAGCCAGCCTCACAGCACTCTGGGGTAAGACAGAGTTACAGCCCTCACTCGGGCTGCCAACAGTTTCACAATGAAGCCAACAATTTTATGAAGTGAGAGACAGACTTGAGAAGACAGGCATAAAGTCTGTAAGACTCACAATATTAATTCATTTTATTGATTACTTTAGCTGACAGGAAACTCAAGCATTTATAAGGTCCACACTGTTAAGCAGCAAATACATTGCCATCACTGAAAGTACGATAATGATGTTTCCCACCACTTTTTATAATTCATTTTAATGTCAATCACATTAATCTACTTAAATATGTATATATGAAAAATGGCTGCCAGTCTAAAAATTAGATTTTAAATAAGTTATTTTGTAGTAGTATAAAAAAAAGTACTACCCTCTTCCCCCATCCCCCCCCAAATCTGAACCACCCTTTATACTCTTCAAATGTATGATAACTCTGCAAAGACAATTATTATATTTCAGTTTTTCCCGATCTTCCAAGTTTTCCATCAGTACAGAAAAGAACTGGACACTAGTTCTGGGGTAGTCCAAAAAGCCTAAAAGGATCTCCAAGAAATGAGGAGGACACTGATTTTTTTTTTTACTAATGGTTAAAACTAGCATGAAATATTTCAGATGGTGCAGCTGTAGTTCAGTGGCATCCACTATATTTGGTCTTTAGATCACAGGTGTAATTTAGGAAAAGTAAAATTGTAGGAAAAGATCAATTTGGAATGAACAATCTGATTTCTGTGTTGCCGTGCTCACTAATGGTGAAAGAACTTTGTATCCATTGTATTTACATACAGTCCTTCAGCATCTGCTCTTATTAATAGCTGGTCTAGCTGGAGCCCAGTCCCATCAGTGCATATGCACATGTGAAGTATATGAATATGTACTGGACATTCACAAGTATTTACAAATTTGGTTCAAAACTCAAATGGATATTCTGAATGTTAAATGAATTGAAGAAGAAATGCTGATGAAGAAGGTTATGTAAAGGACATGAAATTTTTTGTCCACTAGATCATAACACATTGGCTGGGGAAACAAAAGCAAAACCTAAAGATGCAAAACTGAAATTTTACTTTAATTGTTGTTTTTGTACTGGGAATATTATGATAATTTTTAAAAGTCATATAGGTCAGTTAAAACACTTGTTTCCATCCCAAATGACTGATTTTCTTAGAAAACTCTTGTAAAAATTGTTAATGACACAGGTTTAATTACGGTATTTGGGGTTTTAATGTTTATGTGAATTAAGTTAGAACATATCCATCTTTAAATTGATTGCAATACATGAGTGTGAAAAACAATAAAGATCATTAGTTACTTAGGTGATAGTAACATAATATGATTAAAGCATATGCTTCAACATTTTGAAATACCTCTTATGAACCATATACTTTAGGAAAGGAACTGTAAAGCTTTCACTACCACATATGAAGACTACATTAGCTCCCCTGTTAATCAGAAGTCTTGCCACGTGTACTCATTATTACTTCCATTTTATTTTCTCTGCAAATGGAACATGCAAATGTGAGTAGCTTCTGCAAAATTCAATTGTCATTAGTATTGGAAAAGCTTTAGATCTGTCACTATATCTGATAAGCTATACACATTGCATTATCTTTGCATAGTTTACTCACACAATCATTCAGTATTTTATAACAATAATAAACATCCCCATTTGTATTCCAGTCCTGTTAGCTTTCAGGAATCTCCCTAAGCTTTATTCACAAATTCTATACTGTGCTCAAAGCACTCATATTTACAGGCATTCATGAAATTGGTGCTCAAGTCAGATGTAATGCCCCCATTTTTGTTTCCAGGCATTTAAACTTAACATTATTCGTACATGCTAAGAAGAAAGATGACGTCATAGAGCCATACCTCAAATTCTTCAGAAAAACCATTACTTGCGTGTAAATCTGCAACATGTTTTGGAAAATGCTTTATTGGAATTGCTCCAACATCATCTTAGGGGTGGGAAAAGACAAAAAATATATTTATGTAGAATAAAAAACCAGTGACATATAGTGAAGTTTATATGTTGGCAATCCACAAAACATCCTGAAATAAAATTTTTGGCATGAACTTTGGATATACAACTTCCACAAAAATTCAACATTCTTGACACCATTAACATTTCTAAAATAGTTGTCTAACACTGGTACATTTCTAAATTATTATCTGGAAGGAAGATAAAATGCTTTGTTCTGTCTGTAAGCCCCCTAGATCAAGGTGCTGATTCTGCAAGATGCAGAGCTTGTCTGTAAATAGAAGAACACACAAAATTCCCTGTGAAATCAAGGTGAAATGGGAAGATCAGCTCTTTGCTACAAAATGTCCAAACCAAGAGTGCAGGAGCAGAGCTCTGAATAAAACCGATAAAGTAGGAATGATTAGGCAGAGTTGTCTGGGTGCTTCAGGCTGATTAGTGTTGCACTGGAACTTGGGTCCAGTACATGGAAAAGCCACATAGTCCCAAGCCTACTAAATTAAAGCAGCATTATGTCAGCAGTTTCATATTAACTGACAGTTGCATGTTTGCATTGGCATCCAAAAGAAACAGCAATTAATTTTCATCTTTTACTGCATTAGTGACTACTTTCAGCATGGAATTTTCTCCCCGTTCCCCTTATGATTCTATGAGTACCTGTTGATAATAATCTTATGTCTGATCATGGCAGTACTGACCGCAGAATCTCACATCAGGCTTCATACTTCAAGTTTTAAATGAAAGATTTGTGTTTAAGACATTCTGGATACCCACAAACCAAAAAATCTACATTCTCGAGGAATTAATGTGTTTAATGTAACATCTCCATTTTACTTTAGACAAACACAAAAAACCACTTGTGTAGAATATACATGAGGAATCACATCAAAAACCTTTGGGACTTTTAATCTTCTCTTTACTGCAAATACGGTGTGTAAACAAAGTAATCTGTTTGCTAATTATCTGCTAAAGGATGGCACTATTTCTCTTAGTTTTGGTCCTGAAGAATAATTTTGTTTCGTTTTTTTTTTTAAAGCCTTTCATGGATTAAAAATATGTTTATTTCACAATCTCTAATTTCATCACTATTTCATACGAGAACAAAATGTCAGAAACATTGAACAAGGACCTGTTATTCACATAAAGAGATGTTCAGCATTTAGCCCACCTAATAATTTTAGCTTTCAGTTACCAAGAATTTGTTGATTTGTACTAAAATCCATCTGGTCTTCCACTTATATGACTGGATCTGAATACAAAAAGTGAATTTATCCAGTGAAGCCTAAGAGAAGCTGAACAAATGTGTAACACAATCTTCACACTTTGGAGATGAAACCTAGCATAAAGTATTTATCCTAATGATATGTGAACACAAAACCAGAAGGGAAGGTAAATGACCCAAAGAGTGAGTACAATAATGGAGAAATAGATCTCAGGTTTTGTTTTCTCACCCGTGCAAATTTCCCAATTCAATCACTTCTGAATCTAGGAGTATATTTTATATCTGCATGGCGGGTATCACTTCAAGCTACTTAGAGTTTGACAGTGGATCTGAATAGTACGCTGTAATTCATTATTATTTGAATGCATCTTTGAATTGTGCAGTGAAGTGCCATGGCACTTTCTGTGAATAACTGCAGATCTCCTATCTCTGCCAAGGAAACTCTATGGGAGGAAAACTTCATATATAATGAGATCTGTGGAGTGTGCTTTTGGTCATAGCCGTAAGAATTAAATTTGGCAGTTGCAAAACTCTCTTCCTGCCTTACACTCTTTTCTAGTATTATATCGTAATCAGATGCAATTGTAAAATTACACTATTGAAATACTTGTGCAATAGAAAACTCAGGAACCGTTCACTTGATATCTGTTGCATGCAAAACAAAAGAAAACTATTTCCTCAGTGCTTGTAGATTTTTCCATAAAATATTTTGTGTATCTTCAGTCACTTAAAAAAAAAAAAATCTCATTAATATTATCAGCATTTCAGAAGGAAAACCTCCAGCATCAAAACACATATTTTAGGCACTCAGAATACCTGTATGTGCAATTATGACAATGGAAAACACTTTCTCCCTGAGGTGAACTGGTCAGGAAAAATTGTAAGAAAATTATACAGTTGTAGTGCAATATAGTTAATGATGGAGAGTTAAAGCAGAGATTTCCTATAATGATTGGTACTTGACATTCATATATAATCATGTTTTCTGAAATCAAGCTATAGCTCTGCTTTTTAAGCATTTAGTAAAAAAGTTATGCATCTCCTAGAATGGCAATCCATAAAAGATGTCTTTAAAGATGTCTACAATTCCATTACAATGGAAACCTAATGCTTGGGATTTATTTAATTAAATATGTTCAGTAGTTATTCACACAAGGGCTGATTTTCTTCCTTTAGTCATTTCATGGAAATCTGTCTCCTTGTGTAATAGCAGAGTTTGCAGAAACATCACTTGTGGAACAAGATATCATTGTCTCATAGGTGAGAATGTGGCTTAGGGTCTGCTTCAGAATTAATCTTTTTAGGGTACTTTTCATTCTACACGGATTGAAAAAGCTAGGAGGCTGCACACGCTTCTCTGATACTCTTTAAGGAAAGAAAAGAAACAGTTTCTCCAAATAAATGTGGTGGAAATAAATCAGAAGATGCTAATAATATCCTGAACTTCTGTATTATTTTCATGAGAGGCTCATGGAACTTAACCATAGTAATTATGCTAGTAAAATATGTAAGTGTAAGAGCACACAATAACTGCAAGTGAAATGCAGACAGATGAGGCATATCCTCATCCTGCTGGTAAAAAGAATAGAACATGTTCTATACACAGGTGACAAATCCAGTTAAAGACAGAAATACAACAGAATCTGTTACAGGTGTAATCCTCTAGAGCTATTTAGTGTAGCTCAGATGGCTACGTGAGCAGCCACTCTAGTGAGGCTACACCTCAAACAGCTACAAGGCACAGAGTATCTTTGAGACAACTCTGTAAGCTGAGGTATTTCTCTTCTGTGTTACCTACAGAAGAGAGTATTAATAATACCAGTCTCTGCAAATGTCAAGGGTACCTGTTTACACAGATCTGTACAAGACGTTACAAATCTCTGGTTTAGTATATGAAGAATTCATATTGACACATATAAAACAGCATCTTCCAACAGCTAACACCAATCCACAGAACAGTTGCCAAAAATACCTGAGACTGGGAAGATTGGAGCAGGAGGAGCAGAAATCACTCGAGGTGATGTATTATCTTCCAAATAAAAATGAGCAGTCTGGAAACATTTCCTAGAGATGAAGAAACATAAATAAAAAATTGAAAAAAAAGAAGAAAATAAAAAAGAAACAAACAAAACCATACCAAAACGTGTATCTGAGATCTTTTGGAATTCTGGCATTATTGAGTCAGGAAAAATAATTTTGAAAACCCATTTTTATGGAGTGTCAAATACTACTGCTACAATATAATATTCCCCCAGCACATCACCAAATTATGCACACAACAGGAAGATACTATATTACCTCAGCAATAATACATAGTTCATGCATCTTTACCTATACCAGAGGCAGAAGATAGAGCACACATCAGACATAGTGACAGCTGAAAGAGAAACTCTGCATCAGGAGCTACTGTAGATGCTGTATAACTCCAAGTACAAAAAATGCCACTGTCTTCCTTTCTTATCCAGATTCACTTAAGTAATTACTGTTCCCTTTCATGTGATGATGCTAGCCTGAAGATGGAGTAGTGTACGACATCAGTTCCGTTAATTCATCGATAGATGCTACTGCAGACATGGAAACGCAGTAAAAGACAATACGCCCTGTAACAGCCAAAACAGTGGCTCTAGAATTACTATGACTGGGGCTAAACCATTTTTCATAATGTAATTGCAACACTGAGGGACACCTTAACCAAGGAGGACTTCCCAAAGCTGATAGACAGAAACAGGGCAATTTCTAACTCCTGGAGATGCCAGCTTTGTTGCAAAAACATTGAAGTATGAATACAAATGGAATCAACCTTAACTATGACCCAGAATGTTATTTGTATCTGTGCTGTAATCCAGATGTGAAGATAATAGGAATAGCATCTGTTAAGAATCCAAGCTATTCAAAGGAATGAATAACCAACTACTGCTGTAAGCATTGCAAAGCCTGTTTAATTAAAAAAACTCCATATGATTAGACATGCTAATAACAATCTTAACTTTGGGTCACTTAATCTCTCTGAAATATTATTCACTAATCATTGAATTTAAAAGGAAATATATGCATCATGAAAATGCTAATTTCATTTTATATTTACAAGACTGCTTCTTCAAAGCTGTTGACTGAAGCTATTGAATGATGTTACTTTGTCTAATCACTGTTATTTTAAATTCTGTACCATTCCTGTACCACTGCAGTCATAAAACCCCTCATATGATTGTTATAAACAGAAATAAATTTTGACGATACTTTGAGAAACAGATAGGGAACATGTGGCTGTTGTCATTCTTTCCAGAAACATCAATATAGATAATAAATACTTTGGTAAGCTTATTTGAGCTAAGCCTCCGGCAAACATGCCCATATTCTTGGAATGTATTGGGAATTTTGTATCAGTGTGCAATATAGATTCTCTTAAAACACACAAAAAAGCCAACAGCTATCTAAAAGGGAAAACTGAGACATGCAAAATAGTTCTGGTAATTCATATGATAATTAAATCTGAAGTCCAGCTAGAATCCTCTAAAAGCATATTTGTGGTATTCACAGAGAAGCCTTGGCTTTGCATGAGATATTTGGAGCAATACTATCTGTTATGTACTTGGTTTTACTTAGAAATGACAATTTTTGGATATAGACCAAGAACACATTCAGGAGGTACCTGGGAATACCCTTCTGAATTTTAGAGTCTCTAGCATTAGAGTTAGTGGCTGCTGAGGTGAAAGAGGCTGTCTCAATGCTAGCGTAAGACTCAGGAGTTAGTATCAGAACCATGTGTGAAATGTCTGTGAGATGCAGGCAAGTATCAAAGTCTTCAAATCATTAAACACTTTGGAAGTCTGGCCCTATCTGCTGTGCACAGCGAATGCTGTATTGTGTATAATAAAAACTGCACCAACAAAACATGCCAACCCATCCAATGCTAAAGTTCCAAACCCAGAAAGTGTCTTCCTCCCAAACGACTACTGTTTGTGAGCAACGATCATGTGTAAGGTTTATGGACTAACGTTATCACATACTTGCTTGAGAAAAGATTGAGCTATAAAGAATTTAATTAGCATAATGGCTTTCACATCTAAAGCTGTACTTAAAATGTCCTCATATGATGCCATACACTCATTATCCCTCACTGAGCCAATGTATTTTTAAACTTTAACAAGTTAATTGTGGCTGAAAATAAATTACACCCCTAGCACATTTGGGAGACAAATTCATAGCAGTTGACTTAACCTGTAATAAGACACAGAAACAAGCACTCCATCTGCTTCTGCATCAGCACTGAAAGACCTCATGACTAAACCTAATGTTAATACTCACATCTCCGTAATTATCACTTGTTGTTAATGAAAAAAGTGATGACTATTTCAAACTTCCAGACAAAGGTCCCTTGACTCAATAACCTGATTATTTAATTTACACCTTTCATCACAGCATTTAGATATTCAACCTAAAACTGTAATTTGTAATTTACACACTGCACTTGTTCAAACACACTTTATATATGGGGCTAGTGCTAAGCCACCGAATTAATTACAGTGTCTGGATCTGTACAGCAGCAGCAGCAACACTTCAGTCTGACAGGAGGGATGCTAGATCTGAATGAACACTTCAATGGGAATTACTTGGGACTACAAGACTAAGCCTCAGACTGTGGGGGTCATAGATTTTCTAGCATTCGGGCCCCTGGACCTTGGCTGAGAATATGTGCTTCTGCCCTGCGGCAGGGACTGCTTGGAGCTTGGGAGTTTGGCTGGGACTGCCACTGAGGCAGGCAAAGAGCACTGCACCCTGTGCACATGGGACTGTGCATGCGTGCAGTGTTCCTGCCCCAGGCACTCAGGAAGGGAGCTGAACTCTGCAAGTCGGAGGCATCTGTGAGAGGATGTGTTTGCACATCCGCTGCTCACGCAGATTCTTTGTAGAGGCATGATTACTTCTCTCTCTGAGAACTTCAGTGTCTTTTGAGCTCACAGGATTATCTGCCAGTAAGTATTCTCAAATACTTCCTAGATTTTTGTAAAATGTTCAGATAATTTAAAGATCTGATGGACCCAAAGGATCCTCACATGGATCCTCAATGGATGCCAATTATTCAATTTTTAAATGGCTGCAATTAATTTTTATGTGTCAACTGGAATTTTAATTTTCAGATTTTATTAATACTTTTATTTATAAGCTGCCACACTGTTGAGAAGTTTTTCCTTGATGGATGGATGAGTGTGGCCTCTGTTAAATCTGGTTTTAGTGTCTCTGCGTGTGCAAGTTTAATGATCCTTAGGGTTCTCAACTCTGTTCCCATAAACCAAAGGACTCAACACATCAGTTCAAATCGTGGATAAGAAAATGAACATTCTCTGACAGGTATGTTTCAAAGATATAGGGTGGTAGAGGAAAATTAAAATTTAAGTGACTGCTCAGGGTGTTGTCTATCATCAGGTTAATAATTGATGCTGATACTCAGGATGTCTATAGATGCAAATGGATCTGGAAGTGCCTTAGCAGTTTGTGGATCATGTTATTAGAGTTGGTCTTTTACTATAATTCACGTATGTTTGTTGAAAAAGAATTTTGAATGGTACAACTCCTAATAATTGTTACCATGTTACTATTCTCCAAGCTCTTCTTAAAATAAACATTACAAAAATTAATCTTTACAAACATGATTAATTAAGCAAAATGGTAATAATGAATCAGTCCAGAAGAGAACAGAGCAAGTACATTCAGGTATTCCTGCCACATCTCTGCTGCAAGCAATAAGCAAGTAGACAGATACTGAAAGAAATGGACAGACTCTAGATTTGGACAGAAAATTCTCTCTAAAGCTATTAAAAAAGTCTATCTGGACAACAAGGCCATTAAACAGGCCAAAGAATCTCCTTGTTTATTCCACCGTAATCTTAATCATGCTGAAGAAATGAAAGGAAAATGACATTGCTTGAAAATTGCTTGAATTACAAAAGATACGCAAAACTAGAGTAGCTAAAAATTGTGTATTTTCCTACTGGTACTTATTCAATCTTTAGACCATATTGCCATTAGAAGTTTTCATCCCTGTCAGAGAAATAAATACCTATCAAAAAAAGATTGAAATTGTTCCTAATGAGATAGTGGAAGAGATTGAGGAATTTCCTCAAGTGCTGATTAACAATTTCATTTAAAAAAAACCCAAAAACCAAAACCCAAACAACAGATGGTACAGAATTATTTTTCTGATACAAGTCATTAAAGCGAAGAACAAAATAATTTTGCCTTTTTTTAACCTTGAGAGACTGGAACTTGTTGTTCTTGGTAGTTACTTGGTTTTAAACACACTTTTTAAACAAACACACCTTTTCCATACTCAAATAAGCAGCTAATAGTGGAAGCAACGCAAAGCACTATTCACTCAAATGACCAGCTAAGATATAGATATATATATAAGATATGCTATTTTTTTTGACTACTGTTGTATACAGGAATATAGAATAACTTCTTGTAAACCTGAATGTTTTTATGAAATTTAGTAAGTGAAAATAATTGACCCAAATTGGGGAAAAAGAAGTGCATTATAAAAAGAAATATTAGCAGCTAGCAGAAATTATTTCAAAACAAACTAAATCTAACTGCTAGGAAAATCTTACAGACTTTCTACTAATATTTTCCAGGCTTAATAAAATCTGCATAGCAATGAAGTTAATATTCTGATTTTTTTCCAGGCTTAAAAAGAGGTGGGTGTTTTGGTGACTTTGAAAGAGGGCCGCAAAGTCCTACCTACAATGCATAGTCTTTATGTTGCACTCCCCTGAAATAAGAAATAGTTACTGGTGTTATCATAATGCCAGGAGAATTCTGAGGATTAACAATAAAAGAGCTCCATATTTTATTTTGTAGTACACAAGAAATACAGGAAAGATTAGATTCAAGTCAAGAAGATATTATTGCTAATGGGATTTTTGTTTTATTTTGAAAGACCTGTTTTACAGAATTGTTCTTTCCCAGAGAAAGAATACAAAATGAACAGAATGTTATTTGACAAAAACAAGCTTGTAACATGTAGGATTACTAGAACTGCATTGTACAATCTGGGTCTTTAAATGCATGGCATCTTTGGCAAATCGAAGAGATTTCAGATACTGTTTAGAATCACGGATGAAACCCTCTGGAAGATGAATATGAACAATCATGTTGCATAACATGAATGACAGGAAAGGATTCTCAGTATGCAAGTGGTTAGCTGGAAATCCCGGGATGGAGAATATAGTTATCCAACTAAACATAAACTGAGTTGTGCAATTATTATGGCAATTAACTACTACTTTGAAAAGCAGAAGAAACCTTTCTCAAGGTTCATTGTTCAAGTGTTTTTAATCATGGGAAAGGCTGTCTAAATCACTAGCACACTTGCCTGGAACAAAAGAAGCTTGAACTCAATTTCTCCAGCCCAGTCTGTTCAGGGATGGAATGTGTTCTGTCCCCATGTGGGACACACCCTGACAGGCCAACAGAAAACCAGAGCCAGGAGACTTGAAGAAAAGGCAGTAAGCACAACCCTGACATCACAGCCTAGAGATTAGAGTAGTCAGTATCTTGGAAAGTTACTGGTTCTCCATCATTTTTTTTTGCATTTTAGATTAAACAGGATTATTTGGGCTGAAGGAAGAAGAAACAAGCTCTGGAGGCATCTGGAAGCAGATGTTTGGGCCTGTCTTTCCACTTCTTCGTACAGTCCCCGTAAGAGCGAGGACCTGTTTCTGGCGGTTAGTTGACATGTTAGCACAGCAGAAGCAGTAACAGGATCAGGTTCCTGGCAATCACTAAAGTGGTAGGAAGGTTTTGCCAGTTATTTCCCCCTTCTGGCCCACCACAGCACTTCCTCCCTGACAGCCTGCACATTTGAGAAAGTCTTAGGGCTGTGCAAGGGTTTTGAGATCTTAAGCAGATATGTCGCTAGGAAGACTGACTTTAACAAGAGCCAGTGGAAGAGATCCAAAGCCTTGAGCATTGTCGCATACTGCCATGTGGTTGACAAGGTTCCTGGTACATTTTTAGTTCAGGCCAACTTGCACTATTTCAACAATGCTTGACACAGTTGGAGGTTAGCACAGGGCAGAGGCCATCCCCAGTACAGGATGTGGATGCAACCACTCTGTTTTTGTCCTCTGTGAGAGAAATAACTTCAGCTGCATGGAAGAAATCTGTGCCACGCTAGCTGGTCTGTTTTATTTCACAGTGTGGATACAGCTTTTTACTCGTACTAATCATGTTATTATGACTTCTTATAACCATCAATTCTCTTTATCCTGATTGTTTTTCTTACTGGCTTATAAGTTTATCAAGTCACAGAACAACACATCCATGAAGAAACTTGAGCACGTGTGTGCACATGAAACACATCCATAACTATCTGCTAAAGCTTTGAAAGGCTGGGGGGCTAATTTTGGTTTGGTAGAATCACAAAGTAGAATGAGCTTTTAATCACAGAACATCATAAGTGCTACTCAGTAAGTGATGTTCAACCAGTTACACCATTAACTATATAAGATACCATTAAACTATCCCCCTTCTGTCTTCCATACATTGTCAGCTATAGCATACTCCCACAGTGCCATATAGAGTGCTTATTGACATGGTCCTGTTAAGGACCATAGATTCTCATTCTAAATTGATAACTACTTTTTCTAATGGTTAAAGGATTGGAAAGATAGTAAATAACCTGATGCCATGAAATTTATTTTTCTTCTCCCTCTTGCTCTCCCCAGTGCTCTGTTAAGTCACTTGGTTTCTAGGCATCAACCACAAGTTATTATTCACTAAGATCTCTCAATATGGCAATAAACTATTTGCACTGGTTAAACTCTCTGCAAAAAAATACAAACAAAAAATCCAAAAAGAATTGCAGTTGAATATTTTGGACAGAAAACACCTTATTGTGTCACCTTTATGACACTAAGAAATACGAAGACACGGTAACAGACAAGATCCAGTCTTCCTCCTGTAAACTAGCTGAATAATGCCAATCACATTTTTCAAATCAGAGCTCTTCAGAACGGAAAAAAAATCAACCAAAAAACAACTTACCTCCAATAAATGAGAATACCCACAAGAATCACTAGACAGATAAAAGTCAGGGCTGACACGACCACAAGTGGTATAACTGTCTTCTTCTCTGATTCCAGACTCTCAGCTAGACCAATACGAGACTCATGGCTAATATTACTTGCCTCTGCAGTCAGAGAAAATTGAAACAGTCCATGTTTAAATTCTGAGAAATGCACAGAACGAGTGAGTGTGTCTTATAATGAGCCTACTTAATATCACTTACCTTTATTTTTTACTATGTACCGCAGAAAGTATATACATTTGCAAACCAGCTTACAGAAGATAAGCAGATAGAGGGTAAAGCAAAGTGTTCAAGCTTATGTGACTCAGCCTTCCAGCAGTGGAGACTTCGCTTTGTAAGAATAGCAGACTGTTGTTAAAATTCAGAAGAAAGTTTTTTTATTTTAATCTGTTTTATTAGCTGAAAGCTAAATAAGTTAAGAAATCTGAACACATAATGTGCATTGGAATTAATATTAAACTGTCAGTCATATAATGCAAATCACTCCTCTGGCTAAGAGTTTGATATGAAAATTATCTTGCAGTATTCCTTATGTGCTTCAGGTATCGCAGTTAAGCTTTCTGTATTTTTATCCATTGCCCATTCTGTAAATTGCCTTACAGACACATCCTGCTTCCTTTGAATCCAACTGCCTCCCTCAACTATACTGAAGACACAATTAAACTTTCCACCTTCATCTTTGCAGGTGATCAAATTAATGTTTAGATATTGCTTTGGTTTCATATTTCTGTGAGCCATATAATGCTGGTGACAGAAATATTTAGACACAGAAATCTGTGTGAAGATTAAAACAATATATTTTATAATTTTATTGAAGAAAGAAACACAATGGTGGAAAACACCAATGCTGTATTTTTAGCTTTGGTCATACCTCAAGAAGTAAACTTTTTGAAGTTGTGACTTTGACATAAAATAACTGATTTATTTCAATCTATGCAGTTCATGGTGAACATTATTTGAGTTAAAATGCATAAATAAGCACTTTTGTGCTTGTTAGAATTAAACCCCTAGAATGTTTTCTGCTTTTGTGAACAGTCCTAATTCAATGAACTTTCTGTGTAAGAGCGGAATTTTGCTGTATAGAAAACATCTGCACTCCATTGGGATTTCAAGAGACCAATTCTACATAAATAAAAAGCTTTTACACAAAGGGAGGAAGGAATGGAGTTGGATCTGGAAAAAAAAAGACAGCAAATTACATGCTCTAAATAGGATGTCAAAAAACAAATGGCTTCACACAGCACAGATTTCCAGGCAGCTCTATTTGCTTCCATTTTCTTGAGTTTAGAGGCTTTCAGGACTTTATGTGCAGAAAAGGTCTAGGCTCTGATTTTGCAGATGTCGTCTCGGTTTTAATTCAAAACACTCCTTAACACCCATCTCAATCACTTCTCTTTAAATTCTGCAGCTCAATGGGCAAAGTAATTGAAGGCACAAGTTGCTTCTGAAAAATTTCCAAGTTTCTGTTGAGTAGGTTAAAATTGGTACTTCCCATTGATTTCAGAGAAAAAACTATGTGTGCATGAGAAAACACAATATGATCCCTTTGAAACAGTCAGACTTGCTTGTCCAGCTCTGGACTAATTCACCGCATAAAATACAATCCTATCTGTGTGATGACAGGGTTCCTTCAGACTTCATGACCATATTCTATTAGGATTCCTCCCATGGAGAATGAAGTGCAGGCTTCTCCTGTAACAGGGGGTTTCTTGCCTACTTGGCCATCACTCCAATGATGGCAGCTGAAAAGGCAGTCTCAGCTATAGTACATTTCTTTGATTTCTAATAAATGATGTGTTTGGATCTTTTGCATATTTCTTTCGATTAATTACTCTTAGTTTTTCAACAGAAGCTGAAAGGTTTAGGTAGTCATAGAAGTCTTATGGAGAAAATCCTAGTTCAGAACAAGCATAATTATGCATCAACAACCACAAGACTGGGAAAAGTTTAAATGACAATTTTTTTCTGTAATGGTCACAAGAAGAAGACATTTCACCAATTTCTGCAAAATCCACTACAATGTATAAATAAGTTTTCAGGTGCGTTTTTGGTTTTGTTTAATTTCTTTATAATGTAATTAAACAAATATGTCTTTTATTTACAGGAGACCATGTTAGACATGCTGAAATTAAATTTTTGGTTTATTAAAAGCCAGTATTTGGCATCATGTATTGGAAAAAAAGTAATGCACATGAAATGATACTGTAGAGTGTCTTCCAATAATATCTAGAAGACAAACTAAGTCTGTTGTACTCTTCCTCCTCCTCCAGTATTGTATAATCCTTTTTGAGTTACTATTGGTAAAAATTCAAATTACAGCCATTATGTAAACTCTTATATCTTATGGCAACACTTATTCATATTGGTAACATAGGTTTTGAAATATTAATGTTATTTTTGCTTATTTTTGAAGAAATGCTATGCATTTATCACGAAGTGGTAACTACTTACCAGTGAACTAATTCACTTATTGATTCCGTTTTGTAACACCTACCTTCTTAGGGTTCTTAGTAATTTCAATGTTTCTATTTTCCTTTAAATTTTATTTTCCATTTTTCACATTCTACTAGCTCCAACTATACTGAGTGCCAAATTACATATTAGTATTCTGTTGCTCATGAAGAATAGTACCTTATGTAATTCAACTGCGTATTTATTTGTAAGACGGGGCTGAAACCTTCCCATGCTTTGTGGATTCCATTCCTTAGTGGATTTACTTGAATGATACTGCCCTCTACAGATGCCGCAAGTACGTAACAGAAGTTCAATTTATTTTCTAAAATACCAATTCAACCTTGTTTGTTGTTTGTTTTTTTTCAAAGATCATAGATTATTTTTTACTTGATTCTTTGATTTTCAATTCTCTAACACAAGAAGCAATTAAAATTATGTGTCTGAGTACTTCAGATTTTCCCCAGTGCATTTTTAAATACAAAGGAAATGCGTTATCAGTTTTGACTTCTGACTTTACCCTTGGAATCACGGCTCACAAATACTCTCGCTGATTTGAAGAGGAATATATAGAAAAATAGCATTAAATATAAACAGGTAGAGGAGAATATGACTCTACTTTGGGGACATGCAAATCTGACACAAAAATTCTGCATCTCACTGAAATCTGAAAGTGGCATACACAAGAAAAATGAATGGTTTTTTGAGTTCAGATAAACCAGAATCAAACAAGTATCTTCTTCCTTGTTCAATACCTCTTAGAAAACACAAAAAAATATGCTGCTGTAAATTTAAAAGAGAATATCAGAGATATTTTGCCTCTGGCAGAGGCATGATTTCCTCTGGTGTTATTTCCATAAGGGCAGCCCTTGTCTTTGTACAGAGAACTTAACAGAGAACCTAAGTCCCTCTCAAACCTTTAAAACTAAAATTAAACAATTAGCACTGAAACAGTTCTGGTTTTAAATTTGCACCATTCAACTTCTGCTGACAGTATGCATCTAACCAAAAGCAGAGCATCAATCTTCTTACTGAAGAATATTTCAGGTGCAGTTTTAAGTAGACAGAAGTAGCATTCACAAGATCGCCAGCTCAGTATGCACCCCTGTTCCCCAATATTTCCTTAATCACACTGATCGGTACTGTTATATTCTCCCTTTATTATCTGTAGATAAACCTTCTCATTCTCTACGGCATAAAAGTATCCCCTCACAGCTTCCCATGGTATTCATTAGACTCATCCATAACTAACCTGCCTCAGAGATGTTGAATACTGATGAGTGATCACTAGTGACAGATGAGGCTGATGACAGTGATGATCCAGGAGTTAATTCTGAGTTACCTGCTTCAACTGCCCCTTCAGTGTCTCTCTCATTATGGTCAGGAAAACTGAAATCTGTTGAAGTTTCATTATCATTAAGGCTATCTGAGGTACCTTGGCCAGAACCACTTTCTTCATCACTTGTCAAAACAGCCCAAGATTTAGATTCTGATGTGTTTTGCAATTGGACACTAGAAGTCTGAGTGTGGTTCTCAAAAGTTTTCCAGTCTTTGTGCTTCTTAGGTATCACACTCGCTGTCAAAGTTGGTATGGATGTATAATTATGTCTCTCCATGGCATGGATTATCTGACTGTCAGATGCAGCAGTAGAAAACTTCTCTTCTTCGGGTTTCTCAGAATTTGAGCTTATAATTAGGTTACTCTGATCCTCGTTATTGTTTACCTTTGTATTTTGATCCTCTACTACCATATCCTGATCTTCTCTATGGGAAATGCATGAAATACAGTTACTTACAGGGAAGCCATCATCATATTCATCGTAGTCATCCTCAACTACAGAAGACCACAAATCGGTACTGGACATGATACTGGGAGACAACCCAGAGGATTCTCTAGAAGGAATCAGCAATCTACTCAAAGTTACAGGGATCTCACTTTTGGAAGGAACAGCCGTAACTGAAATACGTATATTTGGTAAAGGAAGAGTGTGATGAACAGACACATTAGAATCAGAAACAACTGCAGGCATATGAACAGGATCGAAACCAAGTGTGGAACTTGAAGAGGCACTGGCAGCCTCACTGCTTTCAAAAACACTTGAAGAGATATGGCTGTCTGTAGGAGTAGCTACATGTGATGATGTGTCACCTGCTAGGAAGGGAGTTCTTACAGCATTCACTGCTTGGGGGGAAAAGGCATTTGTATTTTGTAAACTGGTCAGCTGGAATGAAACATCGCTACTGTACAATGAAGGCATAACCTTCTGAACATCTTCACTGTTAAATAAACTGGATGAAACATATTTCTCACTTGCATAAGAAACCGATAAGCCTTGAAGTGACGCTGTGGGCTTACTAAAAGTGTTTGACATCATATCAGCAACAGAAGGTGCAGATGTAGAATGCAGCTTGCTTTCAGTTGTAGCAGAACCTGGTGCCATTTGATGCAGTATTTGGTCAAATGTAGAACTATCTTTATGAACCCTTGAGCTTTCAGCCAATATTGGATCACTAGGCACAACTGCAGCTGTGTTAAGCAGAGCACCATCGCCAGAAGACTGGAGGGAGGACTGCAGTAATGCTTCATTATATAATGTAGCTGAGGTCTCATAAAAGTACAGTGGAGTTGAGGATAACATTTTGCTATAAGCAGGGACAGAGAGAGCTTGATCTGAGCTTGCACTAAGCATAGGTTTAAGCGAAGTGTCATCAAAGGCTGGAGTTGTAACATGCAAAGGCTGAACAGAAAGGTGATTTTCTGTAAGTTTACTAATATCATGATCAAATATCTTAGCAGTGGGCAAAGCAAGAGAGACTGGAAGGATTCCCTTTGTGCTAGAAACAGGAAGTGGGCTTTCTTGCAGAGACATATTCTGCTCAATTACAACATTATTAGTAACAGATGTAGAAAGTTCATGTATCACTTTACTTTCAACACTGGAAGCCATTTCACTTAAAGAGGAGGAAATTTTCAGTTCTCTCTCATCTCCATATATAACATCACCTTTTTGAAGGATCTTATTAACATCACTAAACCCAGATGATTCATATGGAATCCCATCAACAGAATCAGAGGAAGACACGTTAAGTACCGTCAAAGTATCTGTATCAGGCAAAAGGGACTCACTACCAGAGTATGCTTCAGACCAATCCATGTCACTAGATAGAGAGCGTGTAGGCTGCAGCAAAGTATCAGCTTGTGACATTACAGAAGAAGGTTTATGCACCAGTACATTGTTATAGCTGCTAAATAAAGGATCTTGACGAAATATGTCAACAGAATCATGCACAAATTCTGCAGAGTCATAGGAAACAGTAAAGCTTTGGAGGGAGCCCACATTACCAGACAAAGCATAAGGAAGTTCAGACATTGTAGATAGTACATGCATATTTAAATCACTGCTGGATGGTTCAACTCGAGAAAATATGTGAGTTCTATTATGATCAAATATCAGTGTCTCCGAAGCAGCATGAGAGGTCTGATGTGACACCACATCAGCATAGTGTGCAAGGCTTGGCTGTATTAATGGATCACCCTCTGCCAACGTCAAAGAAGCATGCAGGGACACCTTATCACTTGCAACAGCTGGAGGAGTACTTTGTGGAAACATTTGAGAAACTGTATACAAACGGTGAAACATTTTACTACTGGAGGAAGCAGAGGAAAATGTAAGCAAAGGTACATCATCATAGGAAGACAGGGTGGGTTCAAATGACACATCAACACTGGGAAATACAGGTGTAGCATGCAAGGTCACATCACTATCTGATGTAGCAGGGGTAGTGTCGAGCATCTGAGAGTCAAACAATAAAGGGGTGACTAGAGGAAACACTTCACTACTGTAGGAAGGTTGAAGAGGTATCTCACCATTATAGACTGGCTGAGTTGTCTGAGAGAGTACCTCACTGGCAGCAGAAGCAGAACCATATTCTCCAGAGCTTGAAGAGACAGAGTGAGGTGATAATTCAGCAGAGGAGAAAGCAAAGGTAGAATAATGTGGCAATTCTAAATCCGCATCTGAAGTGTCTTGTGAAACCACTGGGCTGCTTGAATAGGGCACTGTAGTTGGCTTTAATCCCTCTACATAAGCACTGGTGTAACTGGTCTGAGACAACTGCCTGCTGGGTGATGTATCAACAGACTGAGTTGTTGCATCTGTAGCGTTATGAAACCATAAATTTCCATCAGTTGAAGAAGTATGCTTTGGAGGCTCATCAGAGCTTGAGGGTGCAACACCTTCTGACACATATTTAATGGAGCCTTGGGAAAGAACATCATGCACACTTATGTCTGGACTTCCTGAAGGAAGGGCATCTTCTTGGGAGGTCTCCTCTGTAACCAGCTGTGATGAAGAAGTGGTAGGAACAGAACTCCAAAAGTCATCAGATTCCTGATGAGGTTTAAAAGGAGAAAATAAGAAATCTTCGTCAGTTTGGCCAGTAGTGGTTACTCTTGTTGGCTCGGTGCCTGAAGAAAGATATATATATTCTTCTCTGCCTTTGGTGGAGTCAATGAGTTGAGGAGGAATTCCAGTAATTGTTTGAGATTCCATAAAAGGATCTTCCTCTTCAGAAATTTCACCAATAGGTGGAGAAGTAGCATAATAAACTGCTTTGAAAACATTATCCTTACCATGCAATTCTTCTCGTGTTAAGTATGTATTTGTTTTAGCTTCACTGGGTTTTGTTCCCATTTTTTCTTGACTGTAGCTGGATGTAATCACCTGAAAATCTCTCCTCAATTGGTTCATTGTACTGTCAGTGCTAGGGACCACTGCAGTTTCTTCATCCACCTCTGTTTCCTTTTCATCAACTTCATCCTTTGAAAAAAATATCATAGCCGAAGACAATTAAAAGTGTTTATAGACTCTGTACATGAATGAAAACTAAAACTGTAATAATATATTTCCCAGATCCAGAAGAAAGAGGGGTAAAGCAAGACAAAACTTGAGAAGACTGTTGGTCTTAAACCAAAGTATTAACTGCAAAGACAGGTATCCCCTTTTATCTTGAAAAATATTATTTATTTGCAATACAAACAAAAAAAATGCTGTGTCCCAACAACTTCTTCAGTACTGTATTACTTCAACTGTTTTTGAGAGGCAAAAATCATTCACAGTATTTATTTACTTTATTTAAAAAGCTCTAACTCTTTCCTAATAAAATGCAATTGCATATGCATTATATAGTATATATTGTAGACACAGAAATGAAAAAATGGTTTTGTTATCAGAATATCTTGGAGGTTTGCACTAATATCCTGATAATTATTAAATTGTAATCCTAACAACAGAATTTATAAAATGTATTTATGACCCGTCCTCAATTCTGCTGAATCTTCAGAGTTTTCTGGAAAAGATTTCAGGATGCTCAGCATAACTGTAAGAGCTTCACAAGTGTTATGAGTGATATCCCCTAGTCCTGTTATCACCCTTTGTTTTCTGAACATAAATAATGATGAATAACAATACTTTGTGCAAGATCTGTGTTAGAGTTTTGCCTTTTAAGGACATATCCAAAAGAAAAAAAATTACATGCCTGAATGCAATCAGGATTTAGGCAGTGTTTGAAGATCTAAGGTCAAATCTTTTTGTCACCTCTCCAGCTTTCCCTGCACCAAATCAAAAAACATAACATCGAAGCACCTAACTTGCTCAGCAAGCATTTTAGTTTTGATCTTGACACAGCAGCCCCTGCAGCTCTGTGCTGTGTCCCCATCTAGACCTGCACCAGAACTGAACCTGTCCCAGCAGAACTCTGCAATCTAGATTGAGAGACAAATTCTATTTCTGAAGGGACTTCATCTGACAGGCACACATAACCCTAAGAGACAGAGCAGCACAGAGCCTCTTGCAAAATAATCCTTTTTTTTTTTTTTTTTATGTCTGGCTTGGTGATATGGTGGAAATGCCACTGGTTTTTATTCAAAAGCACAATGCTGATGGAAAACACCCAGCAGATAGGAGACTGGGGCACAGTTATCAATCTAACAGCTCCTCAGCTTCCACTATAGCTGTTGAGTAGATCTCCCACTCCTGCACTGAACAGGGAACAGCAGGGAGAAGAATGTAAAAAATCAACAGCCTTTGAAAGAAGGTGCCTAAGAGAAAGAGCTGCTGAATACATTATTGACTGAGGCATTCACCGAACAGCAGTTGTGAGCTTTTTACCCAGTCTCAGCAGAGCAAGGACTTTATCCACTAGGCTAGAGCTGGGCTTCACACTGCAGTCCCTCTTTGAACCACAAACCTCTTAGTGCTCTCACACAACATAAGGCATCTCAGACATGACTCTCAGGTCTGGATTTCATTCTAAGGACTAAATACCTAAACTGTAGGCACTGCAGCACCAAGACTGTGTGTCTTCAAATCCGGGCTGGACTGAACGGGGCCTTTTTTCTGAAGATCTGCTTTCTGCAAGGTAGTGTCTGCACTTTAAAACTTTCTTGGCTCAAGTAAAAATCAATTGTTCACTGGCACCTAACAGATATAATGCAATAATCTAGATACATAGCTTACAACAACAGAGAAATGACTGTATTACTGGTCACTCAGTGTCCACAAATGCAAGGGAAGGTAAATAGACAAACAGGTAAGCATGGGCTGTCTGTTTAAGTAAAAGGACTTATCATGCTGTGAGAATATTGTGGTCATAGACTGAAATTATAAATTAAAAATTCTGAGGTATTACTTGATATTACTTGATAAATGTCTTACTGAAGTAACTGTCTGTGTTGCAAAATTGGTATTAGAGACTGTTAAAAACTGAACTATGGTATTTCTACCTCTCTCCTTGCTGGGACACCAGAAGCCTAGTTACTGAATACGAAGCCTCCAAAGGTTATTATAAGATCATCAAAAATTTTGTAAAACAGAGCTATACGGTAAAGTCTAACTTGAGTTCAAGAAGCAAATGACCCTCCAAGAATTCCTGAGTAACAGTTCAACCAACAGCACACTGACAGCAGACACACTTGAATCTCAATCTTCAGCACAACTACCATCCTCCCTTATTTTAATTTACTACATGATAAGACTATCACAAGCAAGACCAAACCAAACTTCTCTTTAAACAAATTAAAAAACCTAACACTGGATGGCAGCTTTGATTATGTTAAATGAACAATTCTGTCAGACTTCACAGAGGCGTGATTGTAAACTGACGCCCCGTTTTTAAAAAATATTTAGGAATATCCTGTGATTTCTCTTACTCCTCTATGTATCTCCAGCCTCAGAGAACTAAATACTGAGGCATCTCCAGAGTTATCTAGGGAAAAATATAGCTCAAAGGCTATATATGCACACACATGTATTTACATATATGCATACATAAATGCAGATAATACACTGAGTTGATGACATAGTTTTGTAAATTTTCACAATATAATTTCAGTTGAAATGTATGTATTTTAAATACTCTCTTAAAAAACAAATGAATGCTATACCTCATATTCTTCAGCTTCACTCAGTTCAGGAATGAGGTCAGCCTCTATAAAACAAAAATACACACCGTATCATCCACAATTTTAAGTAGACAGAATTATTAATTCTGCAAGGACTCAACCAATTAATTAATGTTTATTGAGACTAGATCTAAGATGTTTTGTAGGATAGCATTTGGAGAAGTGGCCAACCACCTGGATTGAGGACTAAGGGTAGTAATGCTCGCTCATCTAGATAGGACAGATTCAACCACAACAGTTCTGTCTGACTTTATTTTGATACCATAGGATTTGCACAATTGGAGGAACCACATGTTGGCCAGGGAAAACCAGGTTTACAAGAATGTTTTCAATGAGAAGTACATCTTAATGCAGAAATACAGAAGAGAGAAAACAGTGTCTGGAATCAACTATTTCTCTGCATTTAATCTGAACACTCTGAAGATATTATTGTAAAATAATATTTTTTATAATTTGCATATAGAAAACTCCTTATTTGTGCACCCAGGATTGGACTCAGGTACTAGAGGAACAGCCATGACATCATACTCAGAATGTAGCAGGCTGCATGCCTCCATCAGGGCAGACCAAAGAGACCCACCCTTCTCTGTGCTTACAGCCTTTTTAAAACTCCTACCCCACTTGATTTAATGTAAAGCCATGAAGCCAGTTATATCACATCCCAGAGAAAGTCCCTAATCAGCAGGTACTGCACACTCTGTGAAGAACCACTCTGGAGGCTTCTGAGGCCTCAGAGGCCTTATTTCATCAATAAAAATCAGTTGAAACAGGATGAAGAAATTAATCTACCACAGCCCAGTTGAAAATCTTTCTCTCCCAATTTAGAGACAATCTTTCTTTCTCTCTTTTTGGCCAAATCTAGTATTATACTTCTGACAGGGGTCAGCAAGAGAGGCTTCAAAGCCTCTCTCGAGGTTGAAAGAAACATCCAACCCTCTGGTAGAACCGGCACAGGTCTTCAGTGACATTCTAACAACCCTTCCACAGCCCTGATGCATCTTACTGCTCCTTTGGTCCACAAAAAGGCGTGTTCCCATTCTGAGTCTTTCTAAGGCCTCCTCCTAAGCCATGTTCTGCCTGTATACAAGTGCTAACACATACTCTGAGGGCTGATTTGCACTTGGTGAAAATGCCAGGCTCTTGGCCTAGGGAGTGATTCTAACAATAGCATCACACACAGCTCCATGTCTGCATTTCCTCCCCAGTTCCCAAATGTAGTTTCTTCAATACAATACAATAAAGATGTTATCTCTATATTTCTCATTTTTCCAAAGTCAGATGAGGTCTATGACTTTAATTTGTATTCTCTTTGGTTTGTTCATATCTACCAAACAAATTGAGACGTGCGTTATGCAACATACACTAGATGAAGTTTATCAAACTAATAAGCCCATACTGTTTTATTTGTAGATTATAGCACACAAACAAATTTTGACTAAGCAATGCTGCACAAAATCTTCACAAATTGTCCTTTAGTAATAAACATCTATAAATTACCAAGTACAGAATCGACCTTCCATTAGCTAGACAGATAAAAAATTATCTTACCTCTGACTCCTGAGGCTTAGGAAGCTCTGGGGCAGGGTGGGGAGGGGAGCGGAGGGGAGGAAGGGTGGACGAGATAATCATATTCCCTGGCTTCTCAATGATATAAATCAAATATTGACAATAGACCCATACTATATACTATGTACTCAACAGACTTCTCTGAAAAATGTTTTTAATACAGAGAAATTCTATGTATTCTTTTTATGGTCACTATTCTTGAGTTGAGCTTTAATCAGACTCAGTCAGAAAAACAAACTGTACTGATTGTGCTAGAGTATACAGTAGGGCCCATCCTCTCAAATTCCACGAGCAGGAAACTACAGTTTCTTGCTGTTTTCTCAACGGAGGGGCATTAACATACATACATACGTATATACATACATATATATATACGTATAAACTGTGTATTGATAACAGTAAATCTTCAGTAACTTTATTAAGACTAAATTTAGACGGTCATAGAAAATTTATTTATCAAAAGTATTAGAGACACTCACTTACAGAAGTTCTGTTAATCCTGTTGCTGAACTTTTGATTTGATGGGAGATTACAGAAATATAATAACATCCCCCATCCAAGGAGAAGAGCCGCACCCTCCAAAAAACACCCCATTGATGTAGGTTCATGAACAAGCTTGTTTATTTTTTTCCTGGAACCACATATTGATTATTCTATAGTTTACATTTTAAAATAAAAGAATTAAATAATTAGTTAGAGTTCTGTAGAGGTTTTTTCATAGTCCATTTTAATGACAGATGAAGAAACAATAGAACAAATACATAAAAGGTATCTATTTCCCTACATTTGTTCAATGCAAGTATTTTAAAAAGTCTCTTTAAACAATGTGATTTATAATCATAGAATAATGCCCACAACATAAACTCTTTTCATTTCTGTACTGACTTATGTATTAAATAGCATGGCAAGAACAAAAGTAAAGCCTGTTTCTTTTATTTAAATTAGTTTTCAGATTTCTACTTTTATCAGTACAAAATTAGAAAAAAGCACCCCCTAAATCAGACATTTAATATATGCTTAGTGCTTTTTAGAACAGAAATCAAAAAGATGAGTTACAAAGAAGTTGCATAGTTAATCTCTCACAAAGCATTGCTGACAGCATGAACTGCCAGGCAGGAGACAGCATTTGAGAGCTATAACCCAACGTGTGGTTGTTTTATTTTTTAACAAACACCAACTGAAGTCTACACAAAGGAATAGAGGCAGGGAGTTATATTCTTATTTTTCCTTTCCTGTGTCAGCAAAAGCATGTAAGTACCACAAGTATTAACTACACAACAAACTACTGCACAACCTTCAGTTCTATACAGATGTTATCTAGAGAGTCAAAGACCACATTTACATAGTTATTCAAATTCCAATTCTAAGAGCAAGTGAAAAGTTAGTAAATAAAGGCTGGATTTTTATCAAAGCTGACTAAGACACTCTGTACATGATTCCCTAAATTTTCAATGGAGATTTTGTAGCTACATCAAGTAGTGAATTTGTTGGCTTTTACTAAGTGGAGAATAACTGGAAAAAACAAGTATGCACCACACTGTATGACACGGTGAAGGGCTGCCATTGTGAAGAGCTCAGGAAAAACCCAAAGAGCAGCGGTCTCTGCTACGGTGACTTGCCTAATGTCATTACATTACAGCTCCCGAGGCTTCCACAAACTGAGGCAGAGAGCACTGCCTGAAAGGGGTCCTTCCTCTTACAAAGCACTGCTGAGAACAAGAGTCTTGGATCTGTGGATCACCAGAGCCTGCAGAGCCCTCACTAACCACATATGGGAGGCACCAGACTGGGTGGGGAAAAGGCATGAGAAGCACTCTCTTGCAAGTATCTCCAAAAGCAAAGTCTAAAACAATGGTCTTGAGCTTTTTGAATACCAGATTTCATTAGAACTGGCCACTCCAAGGATAGAATTCTTCCTGGAAAAGGGCCGATCTAATGGCTCTGCATGACTCATGCCTTGCTTTAGCTCTTAACATGAAGACTAATTGGTCTGAAGGTGACTGTTGTGAATTTTATCTTAATTAAACTAAATTACTCAGAGTAATTCTTGAAAATGAAAGATTTAATTTATGCTTTATGTGTGTCAACTTTATTTCATGTCTTCACGGTGAAGATAACTTTTCTTTCATAAATTCCCAAGCAGGAGCTCCAAGAAATCCCCCTTTGCCTCAAGATCTATAAAGCAGATCACAAAACCAATTTGATGTTATAGTCGTAATCAGTAAGCTGCTCTGAACAAATCTTTCTTATTAGATATCTACATTCTTATATGTCTGTTGTTTAATATTAGGAATATTAAAATTAAATATGAAAATATTTGTAATGTTTGCAACAGTTAATTCAGATGTAAATAATTAGTAAAAGTAAGTATGCAAATAAACATTAATATTAGAAATTAATGGAAGTTTTTTCATATTTTAAAATTGTATGCAGAGTTGACACAGCATATAAACAACTTATTTATAAAGCAATGTACACTCTTAGGAGCCATGTTAATTACATGAGAGGAATTTTTTCCTGAATTTTCTTCATTCAGTGCTTTCAGAGGTACCACTGTGGAAGTGCCAAAATAAAAGAACCAAAGTAGATTTAATAACTTTGTGTCCATTTCAGATAGGAAGCATGCCAACGAAACTTTTGGGCTTTTTTTGTGAAACGGGCAAATATTCATTTAGGTACTTAATTTTTATTCAAAGCCTTCCCTCTCTTTTAATTTATATTGATTAAAATTTTAAATATAAACAAAGTAGAAATTATTGGTTTGTCTCTGTAAAAGGCTTGAGAGTATCAGACCTTCAGTCTGATACATAACCTTTATTATAACAGATATAATGTAGTCTGAAATACAGCATTTATTGTACCAAATTCTCTTGTCTTAGCATACAAATCTCAGAGAAATTTCTGCTGACATACTGGAAGGTGACATTAGTTTTCCAGAACGCATTTCCCTCACTCTTCCTTCTACAGGAATGAATGTAAAGCCACCGTTTTGCATGACTTCAGCAGAAATAGAGCAGGGATGCTGTGCTCAGTGCTTGGTGGCTGGATCTGCACTGCTACAGGCTGCCCAGTGCCTCCTCATCCTCTTGCTAAGCCTGTTCCCCAGCAGCATCTGCTTGCACCACAGGTGCACTGACAGTGCCTGCCCAGCCCCAGTGCTCCTGTCTCTCTCCCTGCCTCTGCAACCACGTCTCCTTCCAAAGGGAGTCCTGGGAAGCTGGTATGCAACTCATCCTTACAGCAGGGATAGAGCAGTGGCAGTAGTAGGGTTGTTTATCCTCTGCATATCACCTATACTGGATTTTGTTTTGCAATATCTATTTTCAGAGGTTTTACAGCTGTGATGGTAGCACTGTATTGACTTGATTTGTTGAACTATTGTTTAATGATGGTAACACTATGCTGCTTATTTGTCATTCCATGTACAAATGGATGTGCGGTATGTAGACGAACTCTCATCTAAGAAAAGTTTTCAAACACAAACCCAGCAAATTCTGGAAAGTAAGTGAAAGAATATACTATCTAAGAGGTGGATAAAAGGTAGACAGGAGAGTGAAATGTCAAGCAGAATGTCAGAACCTTGTTGTGGACTTAGAAAACTAAAGAGAAATAGGAAAATTCTGGTAGATATTAGCCTGAGACCCCAAAAGACATTATTCTTAATACATTGTGTTTGAAAGACAAGTTCAATCTTTATTAAAAATGTGTATGTACCTGTTGCTGTGTCCTCCTCCTACAGACAAACCCACACTACTACAAGCCTATTACCCTTATTAGTCCACAATTCATGTGGTAGAGATTGTTGACAATTGTCTTCTCTCTCACTGCAATGCATTAGGATTTTAGTTTCTATATTTTTCATGTATCTGTAATCCTGTAATTCTTAAGTGTATTACTCTAGACTCCATATAGGGTGCTGAGCTACTGTTCTCCCATTTTAGACAAAACCATTCCTCTCTAAGCCTGAAACTCAAGGACACCTTACTGTCACAGGCCCCAAGATATGTAAACAGCAGTGAACTGGGGGGAGCAAACTCAGTGTAATTGACATCGTTACCGGAAGCTGTAATTGGAGGATTAACCCCCGATATGCAAATGGACAAAACTTATAAAGTATGAAAAACCCATGGCCCATCGTCCATTTTGGATGTAGCCCCTAGGTGGGCTGTGACTGCCCTAAATGTACCTGAAGGCCCTTCAATAAATATAACTGCTTTTTATTCTCCTAACTATGTCTAGCCTCTGTTTTAGGTAAGCCCATCTCAGGCACCAACTGTAAAGGAATGTGGCTTCCTTGAAATGAAATACTGTCTTGTTTTCCCAAGTACACCACATCACTAACAACCTTACTGTAGCTAAACAGACATACATAAGTGTAAAACTGAACTTACAGAACACATAAACAAACGACAAAATCCAGGTCCTTAGAGAAAAAATAGCTCCTAGCATGATCAAAAAGCATTTGATCTTTTTCTATGATTAATTACAGGGTTCTTAATTAAAACCACAGCTTTCACTCAGTTTCATAAAAACTGAGCCTGATGCTAAAACTTACACAGAATTTAAAGAATTATTAAGGACAAGATCAAGCTTCATGCTATAGTTTCAAATTATTTCATATTTGCCAGCAGGCAGAAGAAGCAAATCTGGCTGTAAAATCATTAAGATTTGTTTGTTAGGCCTTTTGATTTTTTTTGCAAGGCAGCATTAAGAAGCAAGGGAATTCCATCACTGCAAGTCTTTTGAAATCAAACTCCAAGTATTCATAAGAAATCAAATTTCAAAATCATTAATACAGTCTTATAAATCATATATTGGGGTTGTATTACTTGATTCCTTAATATTTTGGCTGTGTGGATTAATTTTGAGAGGATGCTTGAACCATAGAGAAATAAAACCAAACATGCTTTTATTTCCCTACATTATGTTTCTAAAAGATAAACTTGTGAGATTTGAAATCAAGTAGGTGCTTTTCAGAATATTCTTAGAATTAAAAAAAATTAACATGCAGGTTTTTATAGGTAATGCTTACAAGAAATTACATCGTAAAATATCATTAGCAAGGAACATGCTGAAGGTTAACTGCAGCGATTTTGAAATTTCATTTTAGCATAATTTAATAGTTACACATTTAAACTGGTTTGCAAACAAACTACTTTTTCAAATACAGATTTTTCAGGTAAAAGTGATCACTAAACTCAAAAGACCACTTACCTGAGTCCTCTAAAGGCATATCAACAATGACTTGGTCACTGTATTTTCCATACAGACCATTAGAGCAAAGAGCAACTATCTGAAGAACATAACTTGTATTGGGCAGCAGATTATTGAGAATAGCCCCCTAAAAGAAAAAACGCATTTAATCACTTACTTGCAAATAAGTCTCAAGTATTCAAAAATGTTAATTTTTTTCATAACACATTTTTCTTATGTAAGGAGTTTTATGAACCATAAAGCTCCTTTCTTCTAGTATTTTCATGTGTGCTTTTTATATTTTATTGTCACAAATGCTTTTCAGTCAACTTAAAAAAAACCTTGCGAGTTTTTACATGGAGGATACCAAATCAAACACCTATTAGTGCTGAATACCTATTTAGTGCTGAACACATTATGTCTGATAAGTTATGAGTCTTTAAAGAGAGTTAGAGGAACAGATCTCATTAGTAAAATACCGTGAAGCTGTAATCAGTAACTTAATATTTACAGCAGTATGATTGAACTGAATCTCATTAGTTGCTTGTGTAGGTCATTCTTTCTCATTCATGGGCAATGAAGTACAGATCACCATTAACCGACAAAGGGTTTTATGGCTAGGGAGCTCTGTGATTGACATGGCCATGGCAAATATAAGAAAGTCAAAGCAGCAGTCTGTAGAGTTTTTCCCTGTACTGGATAAGAGAAGCTTTTACTTTTGTTTTAAATTGTCTTTGTGGCTTTACAGCCAAAAAAATTAGGTAATTTCTCTTCAATGGGCTCCCAGCTACAGTTTAATCCCTCAAGATAATTAACAGTGAGCTGTTACTCCATCATCCCTTTTTATGAAATTTGAAGAGTTTACAGTTACCAAGTCCTGATACCCATCTGTCAGAAACTCATGCTTAGTCTGGTCTTCTCCATCCAGCTGTTGATAAAAGACAGCAAATCTCTCAATTGTGGTGTCATATACAACGCGAGGTCTTTCCCACGTAACGAGCAGGCTAGTATAATTCTTTGGATCAGATTGAACATTTTCAGGTTCTGAGCTGCAAACTGGAAGAAAGAAAAGAGGAAAGAATGTGGTATTTATTAAATGGTACAAGTGACTTTACTCAAATCTTGAGCTACCTCCTGAGAAAACTAATGCAAGTGTGTCTAATTTTTATCTTTCCACTAAAATATTTGAGATGCCATGCCACTATAAACAGAACCAGTATTTTAACACCAGATTTCAAAAAGTAAGTAAATTTGAGGACTGAGTCTCCTCTCCCTGCCTCTTATACCATATTTTGTGAAATATTAGTATCCCATTCTTAAGAAATAAAATATAAATGATAAAACAAAAATATTCTTGTATCTGTCCAGCGAATGGAAAAACCTCAATATTTCTGTCTTTAATACTCTATCAAAGTAGCACTAGAAGAGCTGCATACTCTCTCACTAGCTATAATAGACTAATACATAGTAGATTGCTTTTAATGGTTAAAGGTAAACCTATCACACCTGAATTTCTTATCAGGGATGTTTGAATCTTTTTATAGTACTTAAAGAAGTGACAAAAGGCAAATAGGAAGAAGTTAATTATTACATTAGCAGATAGCGATTTCATGTTATTACATTTTAAGGTTTGTTATTATATTTTGAGCTTGACTTTTGCACTAGCAATAACGTAGTTATTCCCTATTTAGAATAAATGAGGAAACATTTTTATATCTCATGATCTGTTTAGAGCAAGATATGAGTATCCAGAAAACGCAAGTAAAAAAAACCTATATAGCTAACTTAGAAAACAAGTGCAGATCCTTTAGAGTTCTTTAAAAGGAAGGAAACACCAAGATGCCTCAATGCTTTGGGGGACAATGCTGCATTTTGAGAGACAAGTCCTTTAGCTTTGCATTTTGCCACTTGAACATAAGAGGGCAATCAAGCCCTTCAAAAATATTTGTAAAAAGAATTTTTCCCGTTCGCTAGGGAAGGCGGGCAGTTCAGAGCAGCTTTGGTCTGAGCTAGTCAGTGGAAAAGAAGCCGCAAGGCTTTTTTAATTTTTGTGTTTGTGAGAGTAACCTGATAGTAGAGGCAGTGTTAGTCTGTATAATTTAGTTGAATTCTGTAGCTTGCCAGGTTTTGAATCTATTCTGCTATATAACTGATACACCATTTTATTAATTACACTTAATTACTTTAATTGATGCTAAAGAAGAGCAAATTAAAAAAAAAAAAGCAAAAAACCCTTAAGTTGTGTACATTCCATTCCATTACTAAAATTTGTCATTCCTCCCCATTTCCACCAGATGGCAAAAAGAAATCATTAGACCAGCAAAGATGATTCCCTTCTCAATTCTGAGTATTAAGACAGATGATTTAAACAGATTTCATTATTTTTCAATGAATCTAAAGACTCCTCAGCTATTTCTTTTTGCAGGTGTTTAAAATTACTCTCAAAATGCTTTTTTATAATATAAACACCAAGCTTCTCTGTATTCCAAACTGTTCTCTACAGTTCTTTTTCCTCCCTTCATCTTTTTTGCCTGTGAGTGAATTTGGTTCTGAAATCTCTGGCTGTATTCAGACTTATAGAGCAGTAATATAAAATTTTTAAAGGTACAAGGTTGATGCTTCCAGTGTTATTTGTTTTCTTCTCTTCTTTTCCAGAAGGTTCTTCTATTTTTTTCCCAAGAAAAAAGTCTTCCTTTTTGTTCTCCTAAAGTTCATCTCAGCAATGACCAACAATTACGACATGACAATCATCTACATATTATTTCACCTCCATTTCCTTCCAAAATGCAGTCTCTGGCCCTTCATCTGATGTCACTTCATAAATCATCCTGCTGTTCCCTTTTCTTTCCTACCAGTCAGTAACATAAAAGTACTTTGCTCCTGCCTTTTCCCATTTTCCTTCTCCAGACACTTGAAAAAGAAAGAGATCACATGACAAATTACCTAATTAAGTACCTCTGTTCTGATACTGACTTTTAGAAAATCTGAGCAAAGAGACTGCAGGTAAGAGAGTTCTTGAGTCTGTTACTAGTCTGAAGCCACAAGTTTTAAACTGGATTAGAAGTCACAAGCAGCAAAATACAAAATAGCAAAAAATTCACAGGAAGTCAGAGGCCAATGCTCAAACCCCTGCTAGACTTAAATCCAAGCCTCTGCTTTCTCCAGGTGATTACTCAGATTCTGGTTTTGCATTTCATATCATGTCATGGTAAGGCACCCGTCTTTGCTCATTCTTCTGTGGAATAAGATGCTACCCATATAACCAGAAATTTTCATCTAAGCTTAATTGCATCATCTGGAACCACTCGGGTACATGAGCCAAATCATTGCCAAAAATTGCCTGGGCTGTGTTTTTGACCAGAACACCATTATAAGCTGCCCAAATGTGGCTTTTTTCTCCCGTCCACATTTGTTGTTTTCTTCTACTTTTAGCTAAATTTAGATTTAAGATTATCTTTTAAATGCAACTTTTCAATTGTTAAAGCCTTGAAATCACTTCATTTACATTCAGATATTCAGGGGCTTTGCAGATCCCTGAGAGCGCGTAGAAAAAAGCAAATTTTTTATATTCCCGATCTTCACTCTGTGATGGGGGAGGAGCAGCACAGTAGATGTGGCTGGGTTGAATTTGGTTGGCCACCAGGTGCCCACCAGTCGCTTGCCCACTCCCCCTCCTCATCACGGCAGGGGAAGAATGGAAGATGAAAAAGCTGATGGGTCAAAATAAAGATGGAGATCGCTCACCATCATGGGCAAAACAGACTCGCCTTGGAGAAATTTATTACCAATAAAAATAGAGGAGGATAGTGAGAAACAAAAACAAAACCACCAACACCTGTCCAGCCTTTCCTTCTTCCCAGGCTTCACTCCTGACTTTTCCACTTCCCCACTCCCAGTGACGCAGGAATGGGAATTGTGGTCAGCTTATAACACTTTGCCTCTGCTGCTCTTTCCTCATGCTATTCCTCTGCTCCAGTATGGGGTCCCATCCACAGGATACAGACTTTCATGAATTTTTCCAGCCCCTGTACAATCTTTCAGGAACAGACTCCCTGAGGTCAGAGATCTGACAGATAATCTGCGCCTGCACAGGCTCCTCTCCACAAGCCACAGCTCCAGCCAGGAGCTTGTTCCTGCACGGGGTCTCCACAGTCTGCCTCAGGATAGGCTGCCTCACCATAATCTTCACCATGGGCTGCAGGGGAATCTCTGCTGTGCTACTGGATCACCTCCTCCCCTTCCTTCTCTCACCTGGGTGTCACAGGGCAGTTTCTCACACTTTTTCCCTCACTCCTCACTGCTGTGCAGCTTTGCCACCACCATGGCTCTCAGTGCCCTGAGATGGGTGGTTGGAGCCAGCTGGAACTGTCGGTGTCTGACTCAGGGCTGCGCCGTGCTCTCCTTATGGAGGCCACCCCCGTACCCACCACAGCCAATGCCTGGGCACCTGCATCCCCACACACTGTGCCAGTGAAAGTGTCCCACACAAACGTCTGGATAGAATCTGAGAAATTATAATGAAGTCATGTCAACTGAGGAACGTGAAAAGGTAAATGCACGAGTCCTGATCCCATATCTCACAAGAGAGTTTAACTAAGACAACCACTGAACTTTACATAGTGTATTTCTCACGGGAAAACAGGCTGACTAATATTTTTTTTCAAAATATGTTGTCAGTCTTGAATTTTAAGAACCCATTGTTTTTTGTACCTTTACTAAATCCACGAAGATAAACAAGCGTTAGGTTTCTGTCCTTACTCCCATGGCCTTACCAGAAGGGTGGAATGGATGGGAAGTCAGTCAATGAGCCCATCAGCCACCACAATGGTTCTCAGGTTAACAGGAATAAACAATGCTTTCTATTATAAATAGATTTTCATGCCAGATGAGGTTGATGGAGATTAAGCATTACAATTTCAAAACACTTTTTTTAGGTGAATCCTTAAGTATGGCTGTAAGGATTAGCTATTTTATTCTTCTTAAATTGATACATACATATCACATAGGGAAATTACATGTATCACTAGGCAGTGTTGGGAATGAAGCATCTCCTATATCCTCAATAGAACAGTGCTTGTACACCAAGCATGTTGAGGATGTCACTCTGAGAAAATCTCTGAAAATATTTTGCTGAAATTGGTTTATAACGGAATAGAAAGATCATTTTAGCTTTTCTAAGAAAACTTAATTCTACTTAAGAAATGTCATATATTAATAACAGCAATAAATCAAGCATTTAATCCTACTGCCTAATGAGAATCTACACTGAATACAGCAGTAGAAAATTGGGATTCTAGGTTTCCCAACACAAAACAATTTTTCAGTTATCTACCTGAGTAATATCCAGTCTTGGCATTTCTCATGCATCCTCTAAAGGCATTTAAAAGATTATTTTTTTCTGTTGACTACTATGCAATATTAAACATGAAATACATAAGCCTATTGACTCTTGGAGACTCTGGCATTCATGTTACAGCTCTTAAATCTGAAAGTTTAATAATTCCTAGGGTTTTAAAATTTTATTTATTTTAAAATGGAGATGAAAAAATAAATGCTTCTCTAATGTTCTACATTAAAAAAATCCTGTAGTTGCATTTGTGTGTGTATATATACGTGTGTTCACATAAATATGTAAAAGTGTGTATGAAACCACACTTCTAATCTGGAGAACACCTACAGCATGTGCTTCGGTCATCTGTTTATGTCTAATTAAACACAGTTTACTGCAATTGAGGTAAAGAATCTACAGGTACCCCCATCCAAGCAACAACACAGTGCCTCTAGTTTAGTTGTTTACTATATTTTTTTTTTTGTCTCGTTAGTATAGGAATGACTGACTTCTGTATTTAGTGCTAGATCTTGCTTCCCATTACATAACACACTGTTTTGGTCACCTAACCTTCACAAACTTCCTTGAAATTTTAGGTAAGACTGAGAACAGAATCTGGCTTCTGGAATTCTCTCCATCTATCACTTTCTAAGCGAACTGCATGAAATAAATTTGGTGACATCACTTCAGTCTCTGTTGGAAATCATCCACACTACATGATAAAGAACCAAATGGGTTTGTAAAACAAAATCCTCTTGCAGTCCCTGAAAACGCAGCTTTGTTGAAGTCTGAAACACATTAAAAGGGCAGTGTAAGGAAGCTTGAACTGATGTGATCTTCAGTGAACGCTTGGTCAAGACAAGCATTTAATTTTCCACTCCATTTAATCTGACATTGTTTTATGATTGCTGTTTTTTTTTTTCTCAGAAGAGATAGATTTATGACTAGTAACACAATGTGCTTCTTTCTACACAATTTAAAATGAATAACTTCATACTTGGATGAATCTTTTACAGAAAACTGTCTTTTAACTTGTGAAGAGAGGAATGACTATTCAGTAAATACCTGCTTCATGAATTTCTTCTTGTCCAGTGTAAGAGGAAAACACTTGCCCGAAGAACTTATATTGCTGATCTCTGAAGTTGTTTTGCAGGTAGTCCATCAGCATAACGTAGCCAGACTGCTGCATTGTAAGGACTTCACAAAATACAGCTAACTAGAAGAGGAGAGGAAAAAAGTCAGAAGTCATGAAAATTGACCAGATACTTGTAATAGGCAAAAATTCTGGGGAAAAGATGCTAGATAAAGTCTCACAGTTGAGTTACCCTGCATGGTACTGAACTTTTGTTCTTCGGTGCTATCAGTATATGAAATGGTTTACTCCACAAGTATTTTTCAACCACTCTGCTGCTGGAGGTATGTTTGCCCAGCACCACCCTTTGGCTGGGGGGATATCAAAAAACTATTTTCTACTCCTCTTTATCTGAGCTTGAAGTCCAGACAGCCTGCAATATGTTCTTACCCTTTTTTTAAGACAAGAAGTTACTCAAACTCTAGTCTTAATCTAAAAATAGGTAAAAGATAACACAATTAATATAGATGCTTTCTAATGTAATGGCTGTATGAAAAACTTCTAACTAGATAAAAGAAAAATTTTGTTGTTGGGCTGGCAATGAATGCTATGAGCTTCTACCGCATACATGGCAAATGCTTGTCTTTTGGAATGTATAATTGTTTGGTTGGTTTTACTACATTAAACAAATTACCTGGTTTTCAGAAATACTTATAGTATCTTTAAACACAATCCATTCAACAGTTTCAGAGCATGGAGGAGCTGATAGAGACCCATTATAAGTGTAATATTTGTCTGTTGCATTTGGCAAAAGATTCAGCAAAATAAATGGTTCTAAGGCAGCCTGTTTTCCTGGGGAAAAAAAAACGAAAAATAGAACCAGATAGTTAAAATACTACAGAAGCAATTAATAAACAGAAATCACACTCTCCAAAAGAACTACCATTATAAGAACATGCTAATTTTAAGGCTTTTCAAAATTTAATCTCCAGAGAGCAGCACATAAATAAATCATGAAATCTTCTATGTAGTTTGGAAAAGTATAGCTCAAAACCAACTTTGTTTACTTGGGAAGGTGTAGTAAATTACTCCAGTAACGAATAATTTTAGTTCATTGGTTCACAAGAATTTGGTCATCATAAGCTTACTTGCAAGGTGCCCAACCTTTGCCTCACTCTTGAAATGCAAAGAAAAAGAAAAATTGTTAAATCTTTGTTCTAGGTCTCATGACATGGCTTCAAACTCTCCCTGCAATTAAGCAAGTTGTTGAGTTTTTTGCAGGATCCAAGCTGCTGCAGAAAATCACCACCTGGGGAACTGTTGCCTTGTTAGAGCTGAGTGTTAATATTACTCATGACTGCAGAAGCAGAATTTCTGTGGATCAGGGTTCTTTTTTAAATAGTGATAATATAGTGAAAGACTGTAACAGCTTTATACAAATCGGCAAACAATGCAAAGACCTCCTCTAGGAGAGTATGACCACTCAATTGTTCTGTGAAAATAATATCACATCTTGCAGGTCAGCAGTTTACCTGGTGGTACCTTGTCAGCTGGGATTAAGCATGAGGAATTGCTGGAAGTCCATCCACAGATAGCTAAGCTTCTGCTGGTGTGGCAGCAGGGTCCAGCAACACGAATTGGCATAAATGGTAACAACTTCAACAAGGCAGACTTTTGCAGTCTGTGAAAATTACCTGCTTTATTGTCTCGTGCATCCAAAATAATGCTGCTTTTAACACCTTGTAATAGTGTAGATTCTTACACACCTTATTTCAATCTAAAGTTACTCATTTCAAGTTTCTCACTAATTGATAAATATTCATTTCTGAATATCTAATGTATTTTCAGACTGTGCAATAAATCATGCTTTTACAGGTATGTTACTTCTTGTGCTCTGTTCAGATTTCTGACCTGTCTTTATGTTTAATTCCTTATAAATTTGGTGAGAGCAGCAAATTGTATTAACAGTTTACTACAAGTGATTGACGCTTTTCTTCTCTACAGTGACTTCTCTACTGAGTCAAGGTTAAAGAGCTGACTCGTCCCTCTCTCTCATTCATGTATCATGAAAAGGGAACATTTAGCAGCATCGAGCAAAGCACATCCTTCCATTTCTCCTGTCAAAATGTTAATCAACCTTCAGACAGAAGCTATCATTGCTATCTGGTGTGTGTCTAGTTAACACATTCCTCACTCAGTAAAAGTGAACAGCCAGTCCATTTTACATAGACAGCTGGGGACATGAAACTTCTCATTCATAACAAGAATCCTGCCATACATTTTGCAACTCTGGATTTTAGAATACCCATTAATGAGACCAACAGCCTAGATTCTAAAATCAAACACCTACAAAGAATGATGAAAACCAGAAAGTTTGTCTAGAAGGAACAGGAGTGCTCCTCTGCAGAGCTTTGAGAACTCAGCATCTGTGATTCAAATAAGCACAATACAGATATGACTGACAAGGACAATTCATGTACATCACAGACAAGGACAGATTGTGTGCTATTCACTTTACTTCAGAAGAAACAACTTGATTTACTCATGACCTGAATTTCCAGAGCTCATTTACATTTTATTCAGAAATATTATATTCTAAGCATTGTTCAAGTGCCATGTAGTGACTGTATCTTGCATCTTGCTGCTGATAGTTTTACAGCTCCTTCCAAGGCTGTAGGACAGCATCTGTCTTGATGTATTACTAGTTCTCCTTTTTGTTTCACAGAAGATGACACACAAAAGTAATGAATCTTAACTACTTTATATTTTCACCTCCCCTGTCATTCTAACTTGTGAAAAGTGTTCCCTTTTAAATTTGTTGAACAGTTTGTTTTCCAGAGGAAAAAAAATTTTGATTTTACTGTCATACTTTTGAAAGCTTTTAAAAGTTTTTCACATTTTCAACCTACCGATCTAAAGGAGCTTTAAAAAATTCAAGCATCATTACATAAAGCAAAACTAAGACAAGATTTCCGTAAAGTCATGGACATGATGTAAGAATATATCCCTTTTCAAAATAGTGCTCATCTACATTTATTCTTCTGCAAAGACACCATGAAACTGAGTTAGAAACAGAGCTCAGATCTCCTCATGTACCATGCTGAAGTTCATGGGCCCTGATTAGCAACCACTTCAGAGCATTTCTTAAACACAAAATTGTTAACAATTTGTTTTAATAATGTTGCTGCCAATACAGTATATTTGGATTATTTCAGACTTACACAGGAGCTACTGAAAAAAAAATTCCTCTCTCTCCGTCTTCTGAATACTGATATTGTGACAGTCTCACTGTTGTAAGACCTGTCTTGGATAGTTGCAACAGTGTTATCTGGCTTCCAACCAGATATAAAAATCCTGAGATGCATCATAAAGAAGACTCACATAATAAATCGGATTTATCTGGATTTAGCATTTAAACAATTACAAATTTCTCATGATAGTTATATTTATTAATTTACACTTCTGTTGCTACAAATAATCTTGGGGTAAATAAATCATAGAAACATGAAATACCTTAAGTTGGAAGAAACATATGAGGATCATCAAGTCCAACCCCTTACTCCTCACAGGACTACCTAAAACTAAATGATATGACTAAGAACATCATCCAGATGCTTGGTGCGTGACCACTTACTTCTCTGGGGAGCCTGTTGCAGACACAGACCACCATCTCAGTGAAGAGACTTTTCTAATGCCCAGTCTGAACTTCTCCTGACACAAGATCCCATTTCCTCATGTCCTCTTACTGGTCCCCACAGAGAGATCAGCAAATGCCTCTCTCTTGCCCCAGTTACAGCAGCTGTTGACCATGATGAGGCACCCTTCTCCAAGCTGAGCAAAGTGACCTCAGACACTTCTTTTAAGTCTGGTCTTCAATATCTTTCACAATCTTGGTTGCCCTTTTTCAAATGCACTCGGACAGGTTGATGTCCTACTTACATTGTGCCACCCAAAACTGTCCCCAGCACTTGAGGTGAGGCTGCCCCAGCACAGAGCAGAGAGGGACAATTCCCTCTCCTGACCGGCTGGCAATGCGGTGCCTGATGCCCCCCAGGACACGCTTGGCCCTCCTGGCTGCCAGGGCACTGCTGACTCAGATTCAATTTCCCATTAAACTAAACCCCAGATCATTTTCCAAAGGGGTGCTCTCCAGACTCTCATTCCCTGGTTCATATATATAACCCGAATTAGGTCTTTCCTGGGTGCAGAATCTGGCACTTGCTTATGTTAGATTTCATGTGGTTGGTGATTGTCCAGTTCTCCAGCCTATCCAGATGACTTTTGTAATTTCTAACAAGATAGACATGACTGAGCCATAGAGAACTGTGCTCCTCAATGTCTTAAAGGTTTCATAATCACACTGAAGTGGAATTTAGTTAACCAGGAATCAATAAAACATAGAGGCAAACTTACCAAAACGACTAACACTATCTACTCCATTAATGATTGGATTATAATCTGGATTATCTTCTAGTCCAATCTGTAAGAAAGAAATTGCATATTTTAACAGTACAGGCTTCACAAAATAAATTGAAAGTTAAAGTTTACCACAAAAATTATAGATGACCTTAAGCCAAACAAACGTATTTTGCCCATTTGCTTTTCTGTAAGAACAAATTAGAAAGATACATACAATTTTTTAACTCAGTGATCACACATTGGAACCAGTTAAATTCAGTCTGAACATCTGCTGTGTTTCAAGGCTTATTAAATGACACAAAGATATATTTTGTTTACCTCAAACAAAATTGATAAAGCTCTTAACTTTCCACTTCCTTTAACTGCCTCTTCAAAATCTGTAAACTGATCTGCATCATAACAGTAGATTTGCATCTGCAATAAAAAATATATTCAAATGTTATATATACAAAAAAAATTTAAAAATTAAACAGTGTATTTATTTATATTCTCATTTTGAGGAAGAAACCCATCCAAACAAAAAGTTTGAATACAAATATAAGGATTTTTTATCTATCTTTTATGCATTATCTGAGGATTCATCAACAATTAGCTATGTAAAACCAATCTCTCCTGGAAAACTATTCAGTATGAAGGAATTACCCTTTCAAGGAGCACAGTGCTTTCCATGGATAATACAGTAAGCTGAGATAATTGGACATATGGTCCAGAGTACTTGGTGAGATGATTCTTGACATCAGTGATAAAACATGAATAGTACGTCAAGATGCCCCTACTGCATATGTCTTGCCAAAAGCGTAGAGAAGCATCGGTAATATAAGATTACCAGGCACTTTGAGCCCACATCTGACTGCTGTCATGAGCATTGGTTTTGTTGCACCCCTTTCTCTCTTTCTCCAGATGATGCTGGGAAATCTCTTCCAGTGCTGGGTGACCAACTTGTATGGGGGAGTGACCTGCTCCTACAAGCTTTTCATGAGATGACAATGAAAGAGAGAGTGACTGGGAATTTTAGTGGCTAATGAGGTAAAAGAAATGACACTGTCCAGGGAATGCTCCTGGCTCACCACTCTTCCCTATGTGTAGGCCAACCCTGGCACTATTGCTTTGCTCACATAGAAATTCAAAGTGCTTGGACTGAGGAGCAGCACAGTTGCCTGCCACAACTACCTCTTTTTAACTGGAAAATGACATATGCCATACTGAGGGAAGAAATTCTGGCCTTTGTCCATCCTAACACGAGTTGCTCCTCTCCTCCACCCCACTCCCATGCTACTGCAACCTATTCTGCCAAACCAGCCAGGGGGATACTGGCCTGGCTGCCTATGAATGTGGCTGCACCCAGGACCAGCTCACATGGCTCTTGGCACACCACTGACAGCTCCTTCCAGCCCAGCAACATGGGCCACGCTTTGTCTCCAGCAGCTCCCAGGGGCTCTAAGCAAAGCCCTGACTTTGAGAAGTCCATTTACACTTTAAACAATGAACTGCTGTGGAATATGATGGGACAAACCCATAGAAGCATAACTTTAGGGGGAGTTTTGTCAGGTTAGCAGAACTGACATCTAATGTCATCTTAGAAGACGTCAAAAATATAGTTTAGACATTCTCAACATGCCACTAACACCTTACACTGACTTTCTAAAATGCACCATTTATTATTAATTTGGATTTAAGTGAATGAGTATATTTGCAAATAGACTTAAATCAAGAGATAAACAAAGGTATTAATGTTGCAGAATGTCGAATTGTTGAAATCATCAAAATAAATTCTGTACTTTACCTCAAGAGGAAATTTTTGTCCTTCTAAACTATGTTCAGATCCGTCCGATGATGCGTTGCATTTTCCCCAGTGAAAAGTGATCTTGCTTGCTTTGAATATGGTATCTAAGCCACCGCCACTGACATAATAATCACTTGTCAGGTTAATTTCCACTGAACAAATTGAGAAAGAGGGGAAAAAAAGAGTGTCAATATAAAAGCCAGTCATGGCATCTATAGCTCTCATATTTCAATATTAGGTGCTAGCAGGTAAATATGATACGCTTATTTCTCTGTATTTCATAGACAATTTGACAGGAAATTCGTTACTTTACTAAGCAATAAGTGTAGTAATTCACCATTAGCATGGAGAAACGTTTCATTTCATGCTGAAATTCATAAAATAATTTAATGAAGGGTGCTTGGTTTCCTGTTATCTGAAACTAGACATCAAACTACACTTAAAAGCTCAGAAAGCTGGTTTAGCCACCAAATGGCTGTCTAAGAAAGTAAATTCCTGAAATTCATACCTTCCTGCAAGCACCTGTGTTTTAAATAAAAAAGAAAATACACATCTGCCCCCCATTTTTACCATAATTCTATATACAAATCATGAGGCAACATGACTAAAGAGTATTTTAGCCAGTTCCTGGGAGGTCTGTCATGACATAAGACCCCTTAGCTGTGGTGCTGTCTCCCATGGGAAAAAGCAACGACAGGTCTTCAGCTGGACATAGCTGCACACAAACTGTAGGTGGGACAGAACATTTGTCTTCTGGAGAGAATCAGCAGGGTGGGATAGACTGGAGCTCCACATTTCGGCTTTCCCATGTCCAGCAATTGTAAACTGCTTGACCTCTTGATAAAACAGCACTAATGGAGTTCAGTTTCACTACATTCCTTTCCTCAAAACCTTGAAGACCATTTAAACAAGCTTAGCAGTTCCTCATATGATATCTGAATTGCTGTAGATGAGAAGAGCTCAGTTCACTTTTAAGGATTTTAAAACACATTTTCTCAGGGGCAACTTGAAAAGAGAAAGCACAGTTTATCTCAGCTAATAGGGCAAGTGGGAAGGAAGTGATTTGTAGATTGGTATGTAGGAAGTACATGACAGAGCTCAGAACAGAAATTGGGAACAACAATGCTAAACTGAACTAAACTGAACGAAACTAATGTAAATGAAAGTAAACTAAACCAAAAAGGCTGATCTAGGGGTCCCACTGGAACTGACAAGTCAAAGACAGTTGTTAAGAGACACCTTCCTCCACACCTATGCCCAAAACAAGGAACAGCACTTCTAACAAGCAGCTTTCAGTTACTGTTTTCCTGGGTTTATAAGTGGTTGTAAAGAGATTTGTCTGACAATTCAGATGACAATTAAGCTTTTTTCATGGCTGGGGAAAAATAGGTACTTGTAGGTATAAATCACTTCTTTCTAAAATATGCTTCTAAGATTGGTAAGACAAATCAGACCACAAAAGCACCTATTTCTCTTTGACTGTTAGAAGTCATCCATGTGAGTAATTCAGAAGAAAGGTTCTATATGATATGTGTCAGTGAGATGAATTCCAATCTGAGTTTTTTGAAACTTCAACTCACCCATGAAGTGCTTTCAGATGAGTAATTTATTCATATCTTTAAAAAATCATTTTTACCCACTCATTACAGGCTCTAGATATGTAGTAATAATTACCATAATTTCGCAGCAAATGTCAACTTACTGTTTAGCTTCAATGACATGCCTGTGATGGGATGATAGTCACAACGTGATTGCTTTGGCTGTATTTGTCCATGCACATAATTGTTGTTTGTGTGATTTCTGTTACATTTAGCTACTGTCATCACTATTGTTTTGCTTTTATATTTATTCAATAGATAAATTCAGAATGCACCAGCTAAGTGACATGAAAATGATCCATTAAAGGTCCCTGATTGGATGTTCATCCTATATCACTTCCTGATCTCATTTAACTCCAAACATGAAATCTGACTTTTTACCTGTTTTGCCTGTATTGCGAATGAAAGTATCTTCCAAAGTTTCCTTTTCCCATCCATGGAATTTAAGTTTCTTCAGATTCACATTAACTTGGGTAAGATCTTCATCTATATTAATAGGTGATTGTTTGGCACCATTACAGGCAGAATATTTCTTGCCCCAGTTCTTTTGGTTCAAAGTCCCTAGAAATCAAAACATTTGGGGTAAATACATTTAAACCCAAACTGGCATCCATATATTTTTACTGTGATAAAGTTAAAACACAATTTGCAACATGAGATCAGAGTACCTGCCCTTCTTTTAGACTTTGTCAGTGGCAATATTTAGCACACCTACCACTGTATCCTACCTTCAACAGTTAAGTCACACTCTGAACACTCTAGACATTAACACATACATTCTTATGAATCTCTAAGGAAAGCATAAAACAACAATAAAACCCTAATGAAAAATGTACATACATTAAAAAAAGCTTTCAGATGAAAAGAATCAGCATGCAAAAAGCTTGGGATTTGCCGCAGAACTATCCTATACAAATAACTTTCAATCATACCAATGTTAATGTTCTTTCTCGCCCAAGAAATCATCTATCCAGTTAGACTTTAAAGTAAAAAGAAGCATTAAGATGTTTTGTGAATTCCTTACAAAGGGGAAAAGGTAAACTGATTTTACCCTGGAAAAGGAAAAAAGATGAGTGATGCTCTGTATGAGAGCCTGGCTGTATCACCCAGCTTTGCCCCTGGAGGGCTGAGCACTCCCACTCCAGCCATCTGTCTCCCTCTGCAGCCCCTGGCAGAGAGGAGCTCCTGTGCTGCAGCAAGAGCCTTCTCCAGGGCATAGGGGCTGCGTGGCATTTCATTGAGGCCAGTTCAGACACAGAAAACAGGAACACAGATAGCATGTTCTTCACCAAAGACTCGATTATTTTCAAGAAATGCACATGTACTCCACAAATCACCATGAGGCATTAGCAGCAGCTCTGACAATCTTTTGTTTATGTAACATACTAATATAAATAAGACAATATTTTGTGTATTTTTATGTGCTTGAAAACATAGAGATACTTTTTTCCTGACAGGGAATTCTGATAACACTTCAAAATGCTAATTAAAACCGAGAGTTAACTGCACAGATGTAAGAAAATGGAATTACTTCAGTTAACTTCCCACTTACTAGTAGTTAAGAACTAATATTAGTGTATGCAGTGCATATATTTGAATTCTATTAGATACGTTGAAATAAACCAACCCTCATTTACAGGCCAGTGCACCACATCAAAGTCTGTCAGGGAAGATTTGCCATTTTATACTCCAGGCAAGGACAGCTCTCATATTGCACTCAGAAAACTCAGAGAGGGGAGAAGATATGCAGCCAGTCCTGTAACCATGACAATAGGCAGTAATACAAGATGCTCCCCTGGACAGCCAGATACCTAGAAACAAACCTGAACTAAATTATTCAACAAGTATAAGTCAAGTGAGTTACCAGGATCACCTTGCTGCATCAGAATTACTGCAGATGGTGTACAAACACATTTACTGCTTGCAACCAGCAACAGAAGAAATTGCTGGGCACAACAGTCAAACAACCTAAAGCAAGGTCAAGTCACAGGGTTACGAATGTCAGTATCCTACAGGTGGGGACTAGAGCCCTGTACCAAGCAAGCACTGGTCCCATTGGGAAAGGCACACTGGGTAAGCTTTCAGCTCCTCAAGTCAGACTTGTCCTGGACTTCAGTTTATAATCTGTCACCTGGAAAAATAATGCAATATCTTTATTTGTAATGTATTTTCACGAGAAAAGAGTGGCTAATATTTCACCTCCTTCAAAAACTTCCCTTAAGAAATTCTGAGCTCGTCAACCTGTCCTTGGAGAGAAATCTGCTCAGGTCTTCTATAGTGAATTTTCTAACAAATATTGAGGGCTTTTAAAACCAAGAAAGACAATTTAAAAAAAATACGAATTAAAATAGTTAGCTTTTAAACAGAAAAACCTCCAAACAGAGTCAGAAAGGACAGAAATAACAATTCTCAGCTTGCCCTGTGCATTGCTGCAAACAGGCTCCTGTTTCCAGGTCTGATTTCAGGTTAGAGATGTTCCAAGCCGCAGTAAACTCTAAAGCTCTCCCTGGCATGTTTCTGCCAGTTTGGGTTGAGCTGGTTGCCCATGGCCATCCCTTGGAGTTAAGCTGTACTCCTTACTTCATGCTCTATTTCTCTTGTTCCATTTGCCAAAGCCAAACACCTTCCCAGACTCCTGCAGTGGCCCCAAGGCAGTAGCACTCTCCATTCTCATTCCACTGACATACCCAATCCCATAGTTCACCTGCAGTCTCACCTTCAGAACACCATCAAAAATCTTTGCCCAACATGCATTTCCATTATTCTGCTCTTTCCATCCCTGACAATAGAACTGACTGAAAACACCACTCTTTTCTTTCTCCACGTTGCGGTGGTTTTGGGTACTTTCTTCCATGCTTTTTTTGATGAACGCCACTATTGCATTTTTCATCTTGTCTTTAAATTCCCTACTGTCTGCAATCACATTCAATAAAAACAAGTAAATTAAAATTAGAGAAACTATAATCTCCTTCCAACTTCCAAAGTTTTGTATTTTGTGGTTTTGTATGTAGAACTTAAATTCTTCAACTTGATAGTCATTACCTGTGGCTCAGTATGTAATAAATAAAGTTCTAACGTGTACCTAGTGATAAAAATTGTAATATTTGCTCATCCCAGAAGACAGTGAGGAGTTGTAGCACTGATAAAAAACTATGGAATAAAGTGTAACCAACAGCAGGGTCTGATCTGGTGCAGGAACAAAGGGAATCCCATGAGGAATAGAGTCTTGAGAAGGATTGGAGAACTGAAGTCTGGTTCACGATGACCCAAATTACATTTGAGCAGCAAAATACATGTTTATGCATGAATTCTGCAAATGCTAGAGCAGGTATTGGTTGTATCTATATTAGCAAATAGTGCTGAACAATACGAGTGGCTTTATAGAGTGAAACAGCTGAGGTTGAGGACCAGATGTCTGTACCTTATGTTTTTCAGAAGGTTTTTACCTCTGTCCAGCTCTGTCTGCTCCCATGGGCTGAATGCCCATGGTCTGCTGAAGGGTGTAAGGTACTCTCCTGCAACTCAACTCCTGTTTGGTACCAGTTAAGATGAACCTATGCTGCTCACTCTGTGACAACTCTATCTTGCAAACCAACACTTAGCAAGTGGGGTGCAGACTGGAGATTTGCTTCCAAAGTCCACTCCTCATCTGAACTAAAATGTTAACGTAAATGCATCTGGTGTAGGCAGCAGGTGGTGAAACTGCTGCAGTTTACATAACTTGCTAAATGCCAAAGTACAAGTGAAAGAACTGAATGTTTTTAAACAAGGGCAGATTGTTTTACTATAGGTGTTATGATGAAAATCATATATCAAAGCTGTGCCAGCCATTTTGAAAAATATTGTTGAAACTGAGCTTTGAAAATGAATTCTCCCAAACTGTGCCTTGGAAATCTGAGAAGAACAAAAATATGCACAATATATCTTGAAGAGTGCATAGAGGAAGAATGTTTGTCAAAGGTGTCAGATGAGAAGAAGTAACTGGCAATTCACAAAGAATGGGAATAAACTAGAACAAAGTAGATTACAAGCTAATGGAGGCTTGCCTACTCCATAACCTTTACCACTCTTGCCCAGGACAGAATGTCTGAAGCCTTTCTTTCTAGGAAATGTTCATATCTAACTCTGCTCCTCAGCCTTAGTGCTTATGATCTCACCCCTACAACAAGCATCCAGTTCTTCTTTTGGCTTCCACTTCAAGTCTCACAGAAAGAAAGAAATAGAGATGCTGGAGCAAATGCAACAGAGCTGGTGAAGGGTCTGGAGTCTAACTCTTATGAGGAGCAGCTGAGGGAGCTGGGGCTGTTAGGCCTGGAGAAAAGGAGGCTCAGGGAAGACCTTTAATGAAATGGATGTGAACCCTAAGGTTTTTTTTATTGATGAAAGTCAGCAGAAAAGAGAGATGGATTCTTTACCTCTACTTAGTTTCTTCCTCTCCATTTCTCATCAGCTTTTGCTTTCGTGATGCTAAAATTACTTCTATAAATATAGATTGAACACATATAGGAGATTAAAGATAACCCCTCTGTATGGACTGTTAATAATGGATTTGCCTTATCAAAAAATGCTATTGCCTTACCACTTTGAAGTGTTGATTTCAATTTTTTTTTTTTTTTTAGCAAATATGTTTTATCTAGTATGAAAAACCAGAAACAAGGGCACAAAAAGATATGCATACTTATATTGGGACAAAGTTTTAATTTAGATTCCAAATCAATATTGCTCTGAACTTTAAAATACAGAGTTGTTATATCATAAGTTGCATGATGCAGTCTCTAATCCTCCAAGGCAGAAGAATGATTTCAGTTCTCCATCTGGAGGAGTGCACTACTGGCCCAAAGAGAGAAATTCTGCCAATGTAGGTCTTGGGAATCTTACCACAGCTCATATTCCAAAGGCTATAACATAACACTTTGCATTCTAGGGTAACATAGTGATCAAAAAACAGATAACTTAAGTTTCACATATTACTGGGTAGAAGGCAATGCTTCTGTGTTATCCCAATCTTCACTGAAAGGGTTTTTGGGTTTTGTGTTTTTTCCCTCCAAAAGCCCCAATTACCCCCACAGCCTGATCATGATCAGTCTCATTAGTTTATAAAAATTCTTAAGATTGGAAAATCCCTGAATTTAATGGATGAGATTACTTGTCCAAAGGTGTAACTACAAAGGAGTTTTGGCTTCCAGGTTTGGGCTTAGCCATTATGCCTGTCTCGGTGATGTAGTTGCTTGGAGGAGTTCCAAGACTGTATTTCTTGGCAACATCTCAGTCAAGTTTTCAAAAATGAAATTATACTGGTTTGGTTAAAGAGAATCAGCCCACAGAGTAACTCCAGAAACATTTAATAGCACTTAAATGCTCAAAGTTCAACACTAATAAAGTAACTTGCTTTTAAATGAGCAGAAGTCAAATAATATTTATCCCATGGACTATTTCTGGCACTCATACTAAGTGACAAAGTAATTAATTCAACATATTTTCTTACTGTGGGGTGTAATATCTCAGATAAAGCAAACAGAATCAACAGAAAAGTCTAGCTGCTTTGCAGCCAGATGCATTCATGCAAACCAAAACATCTAATCTATTATTCCATATAGCATCTTGTCATTTTTGTATCTAAGTATCAGCTTACCTAGTCTGTATTTTGTGCGGTGTGTCTATGTGCACATAAATACAGATTCTCTATGGGAATACCCTGAAAGATGGCACAGCACTAACCTGTCTTCAGCTGAAATCTATTGTGTTAATCTTTCCTGTTCCTCATTTAAAATTTACTAGACCACTTACCTCTTATTAAAATCTGTCATAGGCGATGTGTCAGAAAAATACTGATGAAACATTTTGCTATCTTCAGACTATGGGTCTTCCATTTTCTGTTTGCTTATTTTTTGAACATAAACTTTATGCATTCTTCATATCCACAGTCACGAAGACATTGCTCAATAAAGTCAAAAAACAACCAAGTGAGAAAAAATATTTTGTTTTCTTCACCTTAGCCCCAGATAGCATAAACTACAGTTGTTGAGATACAGTGGAAAACTATAATCAGTATTATTAACACAGTGGCTATCTGGTATTTTTTCTTCCTGGGAGTCAGTCTGATGATTCATGGTCAGACTAAGTGAATTACTGAGCAAAATGCATAGGAGGATGAATGCCAGTGGACAGCTTTCTTTCGTAATAGCAACTGTTTGCTGTTCTTCTTCTTTCATTGCCTAAAAGATCTGGCCATGGCAGGCTAGTTAGAAAATACACGAATACTTCTGTGCTAGAGAAATACCGATTACCACAGATGCTCCATCTGCAGGGCACTCAATGGGATAGCTGTTCAGACTAGGGAAAGGATTATGGGAGAACCACAGTCAACCTTTTAAGGTACCTCTTTTCTATTATTCTCATCTCATTGCTGCTGAATCTGCATATAACTGCAGGTAGAGAATCATGTAGTTATATATAATGAAAACTTGCCACGTAATTTTTTAATAATTACTGTAGTGTTGTGATCTAAGCAGTATTTTTCAACTAAATATTAAGGAAGGAAGTTTGGTACAGTGCCAAATGAGAAAATGTCCAGTAGAAAGAAACACATTCTTTTTCCCACTTTATTTAACTCTTAATATATGAAGCCCTAACTGGAAGTCCTGAACACTTCTAACCTTGTTCCAAGGAGCTCAGCAGTTCGCAGCAGTTATTTCCTTTACCTTTAGCAATACTTAAGAGCATGAAACTGAATATAGCCCTGTTGAGTGACAAAGATCATTCCAAGATCACAAATAACCGGAGCTGAAAACAGAGCAGGAATACATGGAACTGACTCACTTTTAGACTAAGAAATAAGCAACATTTTTCAAATATGGTGCAGCCCCATGAGCAGTTCAGCTGTACTTCCTAGAAGCAGAACTTACTCCCAAACATATGACTATTTACATAGAACAAGTGGATGTTTATTATCTTTCTGTTGGAGAACATGGGCATAAATGAAGTGGTATCTCCCTCTTCCCCATACGATACAAGCACCATTTTATGAGAAATGGAACGGCTGCATATGAAAGAAATTGTGTAGATGCAAAGGTAGCACCAATTTTAAATAGGCCAAAAAAAAAAATGCACTTTAATGGACTTTCAGCTGGAGCATAGAAAGAGGAAGCTATAACCTACTTCAGGTATAGAATTTAGCACCTGTCTGATAAGTGATAGCTCACGCAGTCCCAGGAGATGAGCACAATGAATCTCGTTTTCAGCAGCAAGGAACCTCATTTTTGCTAGAGTACAGATCCCCATCTAAGTCTAATGACTCTATGTTATTTTAGAAATTATCTTGCGTGACAGAACCAGACACTCCCTAAAGGAACAAAATGCAATGATGAATTTTAGAAGAGAGTGTATAATCTCCTTCTTAGCTCTGCAGATCTACCAATATTGGCTTTCACTGAGAAAATCAATATGGTTTCCCCTTCTATTGTGGTATGATCTCCCTCCTTTCCTCTTTCTTTCTTTCTTCTGTCCTTTCCCCTCCTTTCTTCCCTCTTTTCTCCCTCTTTCTTGAACCATTAAATACTAACAAGCAATCTGTTTAGTTCCCTGAGAAGTCCTGGTGTGGCATAGCACAGGGGCACTTTTTACTGTTATCAAACCCATGCATCAGTAAGTTGCTATCACCTAGGAAGATAACTTTGGTCAGCACTAGCCTATCTAGAAGTATAACACATTTCATAAAGGCCACAGTCATAAGTTCTGATCCAAAGCCTGCTGAATTATATAGATAAATCACAAGTAGGTTCTCTGGGCTTTGAATCAGATCAGCTGTGAATACGTTAAAAATCACTGTTGAATAACAGTAGTGGAATTCTGAATGCAAAAGTCCCACAAATAGCCATGATAAAGGTCAGCCTTTAACTTTGTATAGCAAAAAGACATTTATTTCAACTGTAAAGAATAACATGAAGATCATAAAAAGCAAGGACTAGATAGATATAAACTAAAGCAAGACAAATATAACTGTAAAAGACTACTGGATTACATCACTGGCTGAGTCCCAGAGGCTGCCTGCAGATAAGTTACCCTAATGTCCAAAAGGACGTACCAGTAATTCTGGTTTTTTGCTCCCCAGGTTCTCATTTTCACAGAGTTTCAATTTTTATAAAATGAAGCTCCTACATAACTCCAGAAGAACATAATACCATAGGAAATGTGGATTACTTTTAGCATATTTTAGCAGGATTTCATATCACACTTCTATGGGAATTTCAATACACATTCTGATCGCATAATGGTAAGGATAAGGGGAGGTGATGGGCAGGAATTTTTTTTATATAGTATTATATTGAGCCATATGGATTTCCTACACAGAGCTATAGCTTATGCATGCTTATCTCCACAACTGCTTATCATATTTTATTTTTCACTTTAGAAAGACAATCCTAGTTCATAAAATGGCTTTTGACTATAATAGCAAAACCCCTTAATTTTCTTTCTCTTGCCTCTCCAAAATAAAAGAAAACCTTTTGAAAAATGTTAGAAATCAACCCCTCCTACCATTCCATAAGCCTTCCTTCACTAAAGGCATTATTTTATCTGGACTAAGTATGATTTCAGCATTATCATTATGTTTACATTTTGTTCACAAACTTTGTAACAGATACTTTCAGAACTGTCACAGCAATATCAGTGGATGTAACTGTTCCTCTGATAATAGCCCATATTAAGTTTAAATAATATTATTACCTGATAAAATTTTTGAGATTATCATATCCTCAAAAACACTCTTTATCAGCTCTTCCACTGAGAGATGTTTTACCCAGTCTTGATGTGATAACAGCATTATGTAAATTACACAGTAGCTATTTCTTTCAAGTACTTTTTGCATAAACAAGTTGTGTGAATCTGTTTTTCCTTTGCAAATATATAAAAAGGCCTAACCAGATTTGAAAACCTTTCAGTATTAAGAACTCTCAGTCACTTTCAGTGCTGACTAGTTATTCTCAAGAGTTAGAATAGAGCTATAAAGCACAGTGAAAAGCTATTGAGCAGTAGGTGCAATTCACCTCAGATTGCGAACTTGCTGCCATTAACAGGATTTTCCTTCACATTCTCTTCTACAATGGAAAATGGTTGAAATGAGGATGGAAGCAGCATCCACTGTGATAGTGGTATACAATGCATGCATCTTTGGGGAGCTGTGGTCTCACATCTGTCTCAATCAGCCAGTAAAGTTCTTTTAGCTTCTCTAGATTCATTGTGATAAAACTTACTTAAAATGTCTTGCTGTTCTTAGAAGCACAACTTTTTACTTCATATTTTCTGAAATGAAGAATTCATTGCACTGCTTGTGTTGAGAAACAAATAAAAACTCTTGCCTACCTACTCCACCTAAGACAAAAGTTCAGAGTGGGGAAGTTTTCATATCAGTATAAATTTAAATTCACTAAACTCTTAAAACAGTTTAGTACTTTTTAAAAAATCCATTGCTAGTACACAGAATTACACAATCTAATACACAATCTTCCTCCATGAAGATTGGTATAATAATTTTTCTTTGTAATTTCTCCATTGAGAAAAAAAAAAAAATCATATACACACACAGGAAAGTAGAAGAGGATCTAAAGAGCATGTTACATTTGTCACATTATTACCCAGCTATAAAATAGATAGGGTACACTTTTTACACCTGCAAATATTGCCTTTTTTCCTTTTTACTAAATAAACCATTTAAGCAGGAAGAGATCTAGCATACTTTATCACAGTGGAATAAATTAAAGGAATGGTTCTTGGTCTGTTTATCTACTTTAATCAAGTTACTCTGGTAGGATCAAGACGAACATGTATTTCTCACCCACTGACTTCACCTAACGATCAAGCGTGTCCGCAGTGCAGAGGAGTAATTTTCTTCTGCATAGAATTATGCTATCACTCACATAAAGGAAATTAGCCACTCCTCAGAGGGGACTCAAGGCACACAAGTGACTTCAGTACCAAGTAATCCCCAGTACTGAAGAACCCAAACACTTCTTGCAGGGGCAGATTAAATTTTAATGAAATTTAATCTGTTACTTCTTCTCCTTTCATTTTTGCTTTTGTTGGAAAATATCAATTTTATACTCAGAAAAAAAATTATATTATCTGAAACATATTATCTTGAATGTAAATGATATTTTGAAAACACATACATACTGATTTACTCCAGACTAAAAAATTTCAGACAAGAATCTTGTCCATTCAGTTTTCAAAGAGCTGGACAGCCATAACTGAAACAGTTCTGTAAGCTGTTAGGACAAAATCTCCCCAACACGTCTATTGTGCACCTAACTGAATTGCAGTTAATCAAGGTCAAGAGACCAAGCCACATTAGAGTTCATGGATAGCCAAATTCTCACCAAAAGCTCCCCTTAATATTTTAGCACTGTCTGTGCCTTAAGACACTGGCAATTTGATTAAGCTGAGGAACCAAAAGGAAAGCCCATTTTGCATACACAAACTCGTCGCTCCTTGCCGCAATCTCCCAAGGCACAGATCCAGCTGGTGTGGGCCTAGTGACCCTCAGACCACACAGCCAACAGCACCAAGATGAAAGCCAAGCCCTGCAGCTGCGCCTCCTGCCTTTCAGGGGCGTTCAAGGCGATGCCCATTTTAATACAATATCCTAGCAGTTACAGCCAGGCAGTGTATTTGGCACAGTATGAGTTGAGTATGCTTTTCAGCCAAAAGAAAATTATTCACCATCCATATTTTGCACTTTCTGTGACAAGGCCTGAGAATAGTTAAAAGGGAAGGAGAACAACTCATCTTCACTCATTCCACCAGTGTTGTGACATGGTGAGGCTAAAAATTCAAGCATCATTAGGCCTTAAGGAGAGACATGGTTGATTTTGTAGCCCAGCAGCTGGAGCATTCAGCAGGGCTGAGGCAGGCACCTTTCTGCTAATTGGTGTACTCTGAAGAAAATAACTCCCCCTTGTGCTATTTATGTGCCTAATATAGGTGTCTAACCTTGAACTGTGAACTTAAAGGAAGATATACCTTCCCATCAGCACTATTACGATGGGACACGCTAAACCTTTGTACACTTGAAAAGTCTACACAGCAACTTACTGCAAAATTCCTCATGTAGCTTCCACTGGCACACCTAACCCCTAAATCATAGTTTATTTCTTCTGTAGTGTTTCTCTGATGCTTTAGCTCTCATCTGAATTAGGTCTTAGCCTCACAAGCAGATCAATGTGCACAGTCAGCTATTCTGGTCACAGAATGTACTGATGGCCACAAAACACATTGTGTATCATTTGTCTGTTCATGTAAATAGATCATATTTCTGTAACAAATCAAACTCCACTGTTATTAAAACAATTAGAGCAAGTAATTGTTAAAAATTATTAAATATAATCAATTCCTAGCCGTTTTATATTTGCTATTCAAGATCAATGGCTAGTGTATGCAACATGGCATATAGCAAGAAATAGCACTACATGTATTTAGAGTTTTCTGACACAGTTCTGTAACTATTCAATCATAGAACCATCAAATGCCAGGTTTGAAGGGACCTCAGTGATCATCTGGTTCAACCTTTCATAGCAAAAGCACAGTCTAGAAAAGCTGGCCCAGCACCCTGTCCAGCTGAATCTTGTAAGTGTCCACAATGGAAAATCCACCACTTCCCTGGGGAGAGTATTTCAATGTCTGACTGTTCTCATAGCAAAAAATTTTCTTCTTGTAACCAGAGTCACAAAATCTCTATTGACCTAAGTCTGCATCAAATTATGATGCCTAATTATATTCTATATTCTCAATCAAGAAACTCAGACTGCATTATTATCATGATTTAACCCCAACCAACAACTGAATACCATGCAGCTGTTTGCTCACTCCCCTCACCCCAATGGGATGAGGAGGATAATCAGAAAAAGAGTAAAACTCTTGGGTTGAGATACAAACAGTTAAATTGGAAATTACAGTAAATTACAATAGTAATATTAATAATACTAATGATAACAGTAGTACTAAAGGAGAGAAAGAGTGAGAGGAATAAACACCAAGAGAAACAAGTGATGCACAGTAAACTTGCCATCACCACTGACCCCGTTCCCCAGCAGTAATCGGTGGCTCCCAGCCAACTCCGCTCAGTTTACACACTGAGCCTGACAGTCTGTGGTATGCAGTACCACTTTGGCCAGTTTGGGTCATCTATCCTAGCTGTACTATCTCACAGTTTCTTTGCACCTCCTCACTGGCAGAGCATGGGAAACCGAAAAGCCCTTGATTTAGGTTAAGCATTACTTTGCAATAACTAAAACATCAGTGTGTTATTAACATTATTCTCATACTAAATTCAAAACACAGCACTGTAGTAGCTACAAGCAGAAAATTAACTGTATCCAAGCCAAAACCAGGACACATGAAAAATAATCAGGAAAATCAGAGAAGAAACCTCACCCAGTTTATGCAAAGTATAGACCAACCTCTTACTCTTTTGAAATATCATTTTTCTGTAAGAATTTCTATTGTGCTTACCGTGTGTACTCTACACCGTACTGTATCAGTCTCTCCTCTCTCTCTAATTCCTTGAGGACTTGTTTATGACTTCTCCCTAATTAGGGTAGCTGTGGATGACTAATGTAGGCATTGATTACAATTGGGGTGGAAAATGTGGCAAAAGGTTATGATCATTAAAGAGAAGATACAAGACCTGAATTTCTAGCTAAGGCATATCACACAGGCAAGACATAGTAAAGCCCAAGTACTAAATCTTGGTCTATTGGTATAGTTTTGAAGATATTAAAAGGTTAGTCTCATTTTTTAACACCTTGCACGACATTTACACAGAGATTCCAGTCTGAGGGACTGATCAAAAAACCTTATAGGTAAATTATATGATTCTTCTGCATCAATTCTAAAATAGTGAATAACATATTACATTAGAACAAGGTGGGAGCTTGGGGGTGGGAAAGCAAGGCAAAAGAACTATGTAAATGAAAGTTTCTGAGAAAATGCAGAGACAGGTTCTTGAATATGTATTTGTGAAGTCTTTGAAAATGATTTCTCTCTGCTGTAGGTAACAACAAATTTTCCCTTCATGAGAACAAGCTCTATCTTGGAATAATACCCAGAATCTTTTGTTTCCAGTACAGCCTACCTCCCTGTGGGGTAACATCAAATCTAGAAGACTCAGTGAGTGGAGTTTCCATGGAATTGTTTCTGCAAAGAAAAGATGCTTCTGACTTCACAGAAAGTACTGCCAGTTTGTGACTGTGAGTCACAGGAGATCTGTTGAAAATTATTTTTTTCTATATTGCCTGTACTTTTGCTAATATCCTGTCACACTGCAGTTCTGAAAAATAGTTCCTTGACTCATTGTTGTCTTTGAAACTCTTATTCTGTGGAGATTTACCATTACAAACTTATATAGAGACTTACTCACCCTTATCATCTCTTAGCTTGCTGTGTTCTTGTATTTCCTTTCTTCTCTTGTTTAGTTATGATCTGTCTTTTGTGTGAGATTCTTACTTGGAATCACAGAACCACAGAATGGTTGAGGGTGGCATGGACCTCTGGGGCTCATTGTACAATGTCCCTGCTCAAACTAGGTCATCTAAAGCCAGTTGCCCAGAAACACGTACAGATGTCTTTCGAATATCTCCAGGCACGGAGACTCTAGAATTCTGGAAAACCTGAGCCAGTAGTCAGTCTCTGACACAGAAAAAAAGGTTTTTCCCAAAGTTTAAAGAGAACCTCCTGTGCTTCAGCTTCTGCCTGTTGTCTTCACTGGACTGTCTGTAATCACAGCATCACAGAATAGCTTGGGTTAGAAGGGACCTCAGAATCATCTAGTTCCAACCCCTCTGCCATGGGCTGGGCCACTTTTCACTAGACCACGTTGCTCAGAGCACCCTCAATACAACCATAACTCCTGTCCTGAGGAGTCCAGAACAGTACTCCAGGTGCGTCCTCACCAGGGATGAGTACAGGGATGATCACCTCCCCATTCCTGCTGGCATCACTCCTCCTGATGCAGCCCAGCTCAACATTAACCTTTTTTTTTTGCTGCAAGTACACCTTGTGGGCTCATCACCACCACAACTCACATGTCCTTTTCTACAGAGCTGGTTTTCAGAGGGTTGTCCCCAGCATGTGCTGGTGCCTAAGGATCATCCTTCTCAGGTGCAGGACTTTGCACTTTCCTGTGTTCAACTTCATGAGGTTCCTGTCAGCGCATATCTCCAGTCTGATGAGGTCCCTCAGCACTCCTCAAGAGTTTTTTATCATCAGCAATCTTGCTGAGGGCACACTCTGCCCCATCATCTAAATCACCGACGAAGACAGAGAGTATTACTCTTTACCCATTATGCTGAACCTTGTAAAGAAAAAAATAACATGGACCTGTTAAGTCAAGTGAGAAAGAAAATGTCTTCACCAGAACAACATAAAGTGTATCAGAGCTGAGAGCTCCTGGGGTACTACAAGTGTTCTGAAAGGCCATCCTGGGCCCCTCTCATTTGTGAGATGAGTTGAGCAAACTACTCCACAGCTTGGAAAATCATATTCCATGAGCACACTGGCAACATGAGTAGGCAAAGCCTGAAGAGCACCTTTCTTGCTTTTGCCCTGCCAGTCTGTAATACTGCTATTCCACCAAAGTGAAATACTGAGGGATACTGTGAGGGTCTCATGATGCTGGCATTCAGTCTCATCAAGAAGGGATTTTTGTTGACAATTGTGCCCTTGTCCAACTTCTTAGCTGAGTAGAATTTAATTAAAACATGTCTCCTGAGAACACTTGATCTCTGTTCAAATAAACCTCACTGTGCAGGCACTGAGCACTAACGGAGTTTTTTCCCTGCCCTTGCCCACTCTGCATTCTCATGGCATTTGACTTGACTGCAGCTGTATATCTGCATAAACTCACCCCTTCAGATTAGGTAAGACAACTCCCTCTTCAATGGTAAGTAGAGCTCATTGACAGACAGTGAAGCTTGATCTTACCTTTATTATGGTACATGATTTAATTTGATATTAGGACAAACTCTTAGTTGCATAAAATAAATATTGCCATTACAGATATCACAATGGTTCCCTTGTCAATGATGCTGCTGCTGATTGCTAAAACCTTGGCAGCTGTCTTTCTCCAGATGTGATACTTAAATGGCCACTTAGGATGGAGAATTTCCAATCCTCTACTTTGTAATTTTTATAGTTCTCACTCCTGTACACACTGGGCATTTTATGGAGCACAAATATGTAAAATCTTACTCTATTTTAATTGCTTGTGAAAATAAAATGTTTCTTTACAAATACTGTTGGAAACAAACTGGCATTGGCAGTATAGAGTTGTCTCTTTTGTATCTGGCCAAGACTGAAATGGCGGTAGCTGACATTGAAAACAAATTTGTCAATTTTCAGCTGTAGTGGTCTAATGAGTGCTTAAGGGATAACTTATGAGGGAGCTAAAGAAAGGAAGAACTTGCATTCAAGAAGGGTGATTAGTGTTGTGGGCTCCTGTGAAGCATTAACTTGACAGCCATGTACAAGTCAACAATATTTTTGTTCTCTCCTCCCCATTGAGGGTATTGTTTCAAAAAGGGTCATCAGTTTGCAAGTCTGGCATCTACTTACATTGTTTAAAAATCTTACAAGACCCCCATTAGAATAATGGGTCCTGACATGTATTTCCTAATTTGCTGTATGATATAACTACTGTGGACAACTATAATCATACTCCAATTGCTGCTTTAAGAAGAGGTTTTTTAAAATTGCTCTATTGATTTGCGATGTAAACTGCATCTGTGATGGTATAAACAATATGTCCTGTGGACGACAACTTTAATATTTTATTAATAACTTTTTGCATAGCCTCCTACATGAGCTGTGGAATGTAAAAACAACCTTCATTGAAGCAGAGGATGAAAGATAAATAGTGGATATATAAATAACTTTCGAGAAACATTTAGTGATTTCAACATTTCATAGGCTGCATTTCTGCTTAAGATTTTGGCTTTTAAACTGCAGGTTTGTTGCCCTGCATAGAATTTAAAGGATGCTCACTGCCAAACCAAAACCTGGTCAGTCATTTTCAAGAAAATCAGATTACTTGGTTTGAAGGAGCACATTTGTAGTTTGACATCACACTGTCTATTTTTAGAGGATACTTTCTCATGAGCATCCTTATGCCATTGTTTCACTGAAGCAAAAGGAAGAAACTGAGGGGGAACATGTATAGAAGTTTCTGGCGGTCTCTCTGCGTAGTGCAGGCTCAATGCAATGTATCTAATGCGTCTGGTAAAATACGCTACACAGCTGAAGGCAAACGGACTTGAAGGGGGAGAGCCAGTGTTCATAAAATAATTGCCTGTTTCTCTTCACTGGCTATATTGAAGGCAGGCACCTTTCAAAGGTCAGTTGAAAATGTCCAGTCAATTTTCTCTTAATGGCAATGGGGATGATGGCCACAGATCATATTCCACTGCATCTGCACTAGTGGTTAGAGCACTGGATGAGGAAGTAGTGACTTGAATTCTTGGGTTTATTCTTCCTGAAAGAGTTAGGCCAAGATATTGACAAAAGGCCTAACCAGTAAAAGAGAGAAGTGTCCATTCTTTCCAAAAAGGCTGGGCTGCTGTGCCCTCTGGGCAGCAAGAGACCTCACCTTCTCAAGGTGAAAAGTAGCCTGACTTCACCTGGTGATTTCAGCCCTTAGGGTGGGGAAAGGAGGACAACGGTACAGTCTGAAGTTTGGTCTCTCCTTTTAGGTCTCATTTTTGCCTTTTATTCAGAGATAATCTAATCTGAGAGGTGGAGAAGCTTCACCTGAAACCTCAATTTCAGTGAGCTGTGCTAATTTGCAGGGAAATTGCACAATACTGTGGGAAGAAGAAAGCTGTAGAAGGTTAGATAAGACTAGTTACAGTTCATGTAAGAGCCTGCAGCTTTGTAGACTTTAAGCTGCAAATTTATGTGGAATGTGTAACATCGAGAGCACAAATATGTAAAAAGAAAACCAAATTTATTCCCAAAGGGCATTTTTAATGGAAAAGTATTGCTTGATTGTGTATTCTATTTCACTTTAACTAATTTATAGCAGTGGAGGCTTCATTTGAAAATAAAGAAGAGGAAAAGTGATACTTGAACCTGATGAACATGATGCCCTTATGCAGTGATAGACAGCCCTGCTCCTCATACACATGAGCACTTCTATGCTCTGCTGCCAGAAAACACCCCAGTGATTCCTGACAGCTAGAACAGTCTTTCCATGGGTTCTAGAAATATGTCAGAGGGAAGAAGAAAGATGTTTTGGAAGTGACAGAGACATTTTTTTTCCAGACAGTACTTCTGCCTTCAAATCAGCAAAGTGCATAGGCCTGTAAATTGTAGTGTCTTAAGTTCCCAATAACCTCAAGGGACTGCATAGCTAGAATCAGGCCCTAAATGTGTGTACAAATGTATCTTAGGCTAAAAGAGCATCTGTTTAAATGTATTCCTATAATGTACCAGTTTGCAATAAAAACATACACAAAACTTACAGAGTCACGTCACCGCTCTGGGCTGCTCAGAGAACAGAAAGTAGTTTCTGTTTTTAAAGAACATATACAGAAAGTTTGTGAGGATATTAGGATGCAAGCCTGACATTTTAAAAAGTGACTACAATTGTTTTTTTCCAGATCTGTTATTGTTGGGTTAGTTTTGTTTGTAACTATTCCATCTCTAGGCATAGGTTCTGGCTCCATTATGCAGTATCATTATGGCCCAAAAAAGAAACTTAACATTATCCTCACAGGGAAATGGATTCATCATACGCCACGGTGCAGTTACTTCTGGGAATATTATAAGGAATGTTTCAGCTAGGCAGAAAGCAAAGAAGTGGATGAAGGAAAGTGATTCACCAATGACAAATGCGTGAGCACCAGTGATGCACAGTGATGCTGCTGAAGGAAGCTGTTGGAGGTGTTCTGAGACAGCAGGCTGGAAAAGATGATTTCTTGTATTATCTCATTAACATAAAATGTGAATGCTAGAACAAATACAAAGCAGCCACTAGAAACCATTAGATGACTGAATAGGTGACTCAACAATTTGTGGGCTCTGTGGGTTAGGGCCCTGCTAGCCCACAGAGCCCATAAATGCAGAACACAATAAAAGCAGTACAAATGCAGACTACTCAACCCTCAGGCTCCCCTGGCAGTGAAGCCAGTACATTCCAGCTGCTGACAGTCCAGATGATCTGAGCTGCTCAGCAGCACAAGAAAGAAAATGCTGCCTGCCTTCAGTATTCTGACTGCAGGCTTGCAGTAGTCCAAGAGATAGAAAATTAAATTAAATTAAATTAAATCAATTTAATCTCAAATTGTCTGCAACAAATGTCCAAAGAAAAGCAAATCATTTTTGATTTCAAAAAGGCATCTAAAAGTTTTGGAAGAGTAAGTGACTGATAAAACCCATAAAAAGTTATGAACTTAGAGTTACAAGAAATCTTCAATATTAAATTTGAATTGTATCTGCAAATTATACATACCCCAGAAACAAGTCTGAGTGACTTAAAAAGTTACTGTTCTCACATAGAGGTTTCCATCCCACTGGATCCTACTGCAATTCCATTCAAAATAATTAGAGTAGTCTAAATCACCCAGATAGCACTGAATTATTTCAACATACATTTTATGTCAGGGCACAGGTCAAGAGCTTGCCAAGAAACACTTGCCTTATACAGAAATTGAGTTGATAAAATAAAAGCTACCTCATCCTTCCAGAATCCAGATCCAAAATGAGGACATATTAGGCTTTCAGAGAAAATATTGTGCTTTTTTTTTTCCTTTTTTTTCCTCAGAAGAGAGAACTTGTATATTTTTCTATGTCTCCTTATAAAAAATCCATACTTTTGTCTGGCATACTCCCTACAGTCCTTCCTCCCACAGACTCAAAGCGTCAAAATTGAGGAAATGACCTAGCATAGAAAATAATTTTCTTAGAAAAAAGTTTAATGATTAACAAAGTAATGAAATGTTGAAAATCTGGGTAATTTCAGGAATGGTTGGTAGTATTCTCTTTGTCTAAGCAACAACATATACACAAGGTACTGTTTGAAAGATGATTAAATTGGGTCTTACATTGCCCCAAAGCATCACAGATGTGCAAGACTAAAAGGTCATCTGAGTCCTTTCCTTCATTACAGGATCAAGTATAATCAGATTCAATAATCTCTCACTAATGCTTGTCTTTCCCATTTTTTTTGAAAGAACTTCAATAAGAGGGATTCCACAACCTTCCTAAGCAACCTGAACAGGCTATTCTCACAGTTAGACTTACTATTATTGCATCTAGGCCTTTTCTTCTGCAAATTAAACTGATTCATCCTTGTCACTTCTGTGGAATTGAGAGCAACTGACAACTTTAAAATATTTGAAAAATATTATCCTAGCCTCCTTTTCTACAGTAACTTATTTCCTTCTGTTATCTTCCAAGAATTTTGGGCTTTCTTAGACATTAATCATTCTTTTTGGTTCTTCTCTGCACCTTCTCTCAGTTTTTCACTGTCTTTTCTACAAGTGTGCAGCCCAAGGATAAATACAGAAGTACAGCTGAGATCTTCCTAGTGACAAGTAGAGCAGAATAATTGCCTCCCATGCCTTATACATCCTTCCTGTTAATTCACCTCAAAATGGGATTGCCTTTTCTGCAATGACAACATATTGTTAATTCAGATGCAATTATGGCTAGCTGCCATACAGCCACCTCACCAGCCAGTACCCATTTTGCATCTATATGTTTGGTTTTCTTTCCTGGTGGGAGTAATTTTTGCTTGCTATTATCATCTTATTGACAAATTTTATTTGATTAATTTCAGATTTCTCAAGTTTATTTTGAACTCTTACTGCGTCACCCAAAATTCTTACGACTTCCAACATGGCATCTTCTATGAATTTGCAAATGTCCTCCCTTCTGTTATCTGAGATACTCGTGAAAATATTGAAGAATATCACATCTAGTGTCACACCTAGGGAGATTTCTTGCATACATCTTGAAAGGCTTTATGAAGGTATTTTCTGTTCTCACATGACAATTAATTTTGCAAAAATCTCTACCACTCTTGATTATGTAGAAAAAGCTGTATTTGTTTGCAATAATTTCAATATGGTACTACCATAGACTCAAACAATAGCTCTGGAAAGTATAAATTGAGCCATTCATCTTAGAGAGGTACTAAATATGAAGTTTCATGACAATTCAACATCAACATTAATTTTCACTGATGATCAACTTAGCAGAATAAAGCCAACATGCTTGTAATTTCTCTCAGAATGTAAAAAAATGAGGGACCTACATGGCGACGGCTAATTGCCATTGGATATTACGGAGTGATTCCTCACCTATTTGCCAAAAACTCTTGGTTTTGCTATGATAATTTTTACACACTGAAAGTATAATAAATATTTGCACTCCAATTCTCAGTATTTTTCCTACCCGCTCATCACTACTAAGATCCACACATACAGATTTTGTTTACAAACATACTTCATTGTCAATGTGATATAAATTAGTCGTAACTATAAGGCAGGACTGATCTGAAGTTTAATTTTAAGTTAAGGGATATCTTTTTCAATGATTTCAGTTGGCTTTAGCTCAGGCTGTAAGACTAAAGTTTGAAATTTGAGTATAGGTAATTAGTAGCAGTTGTAAAATTGTGTACCACATAGAAATAATTTAACATTATTTACATAGGAATTTATCAAAGAGATTTTTCTGTGGGTGACAGCATAATAAAGCTACTAACTGGATATTTAGTATTGATACATGCATTTATTTTTAGACTATAAATCGTTGCAATGTAATGATGCTTGAACAGGTAATAAACTTACAACATAAGTGATATTTCATCTAGGATATAGAACATTTTATAAGTCAACTTCCTTATATTGACTCATGATCATAAAGGCAGTGGAGTTAGAGTGGGGCTGAATTTGCCTGTAGAGTTTGAATGAGAACGCAGATGACTGTTTAGGTGATTTCCAAATTGAGATGTTGTGGAAGAAAGAAAGGAAATAAAGAAAGAGAAGAAAGGAAGGAAAGGAAGGAAGGAAGGAAGGAAGGAAGGAAGGAAGGAAGGAAGGAAGGAAGGAAGGGAGGAAGGGAGGAAGGGAGGAAGGAAGGAAAACTAAAAGTGTCTGAATAACCAGAAAGTCTGTAATTCTTTAACTGTGCTGAATAGGTCAGAAAATACACCAAACTGTTACCATAGTTCTTGTTACTGTTACCACCCAGTACTAATAACTCAGTACTTTCCCTATGAGAAAAGAAAAAAATAGTAAGCAGTAGTAAATTGGAAGTACCAGACTGTGTGTGTGCAGCCTAGAACCTGTGAGGTTCTCAATTCTGCTTATTTCAGCTACTGATGACATGACATGTGAGAATATACCATCACAAGGAGGTCCAGTATAGCATACAGGAAAAACAGCTGACCGTGAGAAAAACAGCACTAAATATGGCATGAAATTCAACAATGACATTTGTAAAATGATACATTTAGACTAGTAGTGGGAGTTTTTGTTACTAATAAGAATCTGAACATAGGAAAAACACAGGGGACGAGGAGAATCAGACCATGTCTGACAGTCTCAGAGGGCTGTAAACAGTATGATGGAAATGCAAGGGTGTACTGAAGCTCTAACCATGCAACTCCTAGTAAAGATAATAAAGTATTAATGTCTCTGCAATAAGTCCTGGGGACAGTTCGTCTAGAATAAGTGCATGATATGCTAGTCACCCCACTCAAGACAAAATAACTTTAGCTGAAACATGAGTGAGCAGAAAAAGCTAGTGCAAGAATCAAAGGGGGTCAAGAGAGCAGATTATCATGATTTAACTTTAAAAACAAACAGGAAAGGGATATCAATGCAGGTAAATATTGCTAATAGAAAGCAACTCTTCAAAGAACAACCAAACAAACCAACCAATCAATTCTACCAGAAGAACCAGATTACCTCAATGGTCCACTAATACAGCTGGCTTGGAAATTCAAATCAGTTTGGCTGGATCACCAAGTACAAGGTGTGGTTGTGAAAGGAGTAAAACCCGGTTGGCAGCCAGTCACAAACAGGGTTCTCTAGGGCTCAGTACTGGTGCCAGTTCTGTTCGATATCTTTACCGATCATCTGAATGAAGGGATCAAGTGCACCTTCAGTACGTTTGCAGATGACACTGAGCTGGGCCAGACTGTTGATCTGCTGTGGGGCAGGAAGGCTCTGCAGACAGATCTGGATAGGCTGAATTGACTGGCCAAGGGCAATTGGATGAGGTTCAGCAAGGCAAAGTGCCAAGTCCAGCCCTTGGGTCACAACAACTCCATGCAATGTTCCAGGCTGGGAGAAGAGTGTCTGGAAAGCAGCCCAGTGGAAAAGGGCCTGGGGGTGCTGGTTGACAGCCATCTGAACATGATCCAGCATGTGCCCAGGTGGCCAAGAAGGGCAATGGCATCCTGACCTGGATCAGAAGTAGTGTAGCCATGACCAGGAAAGGGAGTGGCTCCCTGTACTGGCACTGGTGAGGCTGCACCTTGAATCCTGTGTCCAGTTTTGGGCCCCTCATTACAAGAAAGACATTGAGGTGCTGGAGCGTATCCAGAGAATAGCAATGGAGCTGGTGAAGGGTCTGGAGCACAAGACTTATGAGGAGCAGTTGAGGGAGCTGGGGTGTTTATTCTGGAGAAAAGGAGGCTGAAGGAAGACCTTATCACTCTATAAGTCCCTGAAAGGAGGCTGTACAGGTGGGGGTCAGTCTCTTCTCAAAGGTAACAAGTGACAGGACAAGATGAAACAGCCTCAAGTTACATCAAGGGAAGTTCAGATTGGCTATTTAAAAAAATTTCTTCACCGTAAGGGTTATCAAGCACTGGAAAAGGCTACTCAGGGAAGTGACTATGTTACCATCCCTGGATTTATGTGAAAGATGTGTTGCTCAGGGACATGGTTCAGTGGGAACTTGGCAGCATTAGGTTAACAGCTGGTCTCAATGATCTTGAGGATCTTTTCCAATCTAAATGATTCTATGATTCTATGAAAAGTCAATAATGGGTTTTTGCGATAGTCTTTCAGTGAAACTATGAAGCAAAGTATTACACCTATTTTTAAAACAGATTTCAATTAATTTCATGCAAGAGTTAGGTGGCATGATTGCCTGTAGTAGCAGTGTTGGAGTTGAGGGGTTCGCATATGGTACTAATCAGAAAAACCTGAACATTCAATTAACGGAGCTAATCACACTGGAAAATCCCGCTTCACTCACAACAATTAAATCTGATCAACTGGGAGAAGGATATTTTGTTTCTATGAAACATTTATCAAGGAGACAGATCAAAGTACACTGTAGTTCAGAGCTCTTCTTTGTACAATCACTGAATCTGCTGCAATGTGTTTTCAGTCTACCCAACTGTTTGTTTAAGGCAGCTTAACCTGAAACAAGTGACTGACTGGAACAAAACGTACTGGTAGCTTATCATTTGGGAAAAAAGCATTTATTCATATTTATGTTTGAAATCTGCTAATGAATATTGTCTTTTAGAAACAACAATAGGACTCAGCTGCATGGGATTTCAAAATAAACTTTTAAATCTGTTAGCATTTTAAAAATGATTTCGTTATTTAAGCGACACATATATCTACAGAGTGCTAGTTATAAACCTGAGGTTTAAAAAATCATGTTTCCCAATGGCTGGATGCGGGATGTACTTTATTTATATTGACTTTCACATCAGGAAGCCATATTGATGAGAAGTTTCTTTTGCTAATAACAATATTTCAGTTTGAATAATAAATTATGAGGAAAGAGAAAACACCTTAAAATCTTTTTATAGAAGCTAGTTAATGAATATAGCACAGTGTAAATCTCACTATTCTCCATCAGCACTTACATTTATGACCTGTTGAGCCGGCAAGCTCACCAGCAGGTTTATGTATGTAGCTTGTAACACACCTATAGACGTACCGCTACCCTCACAAAGAATATTCTTAATTGACGGAACAGGTTTTATGTACTAAACTGGAGCCAGCCTTACAAAGAATATGCACCAAGAAGTACCTTTTGATATGTTCTATTTAACTGTGACACAGCAGGTAAGAGCCTTCCCTCCTCGTGTGTTCCTACAAAGCGTGCAGTGGGTGTGCTGGCTCCTGTGAACGTTTGCAGGCATGCCAGCTGAACGCACCATGGTAACCACGCTGGAGAGGGGCTCTGACATTTAGGAAGAGGCAGCTGGGAGAGACTGCAAGATAGTCATGGAAACACTCAGCTCTTTCTCCATTAGTTACTTGGGAGGAGAGTTTTTCCTGGAAACACAGGAGATAAAGAGGCAAACTGACAATTACTTCATGCAGTCATTAAGAATGTCAGGGAGAAGTAGGCAGCAAAACCCTAGACGATTATTTGATAGTGGGAAAAAGAAAAATTTTATAATGAAAAAGGGAAACAAGTCGTGGCTGCACTGCAAGAGAAGAAATAAAGCAATATGACAAAAAGTGTCAAACAGAAAGGAAAGGAAGATTTCTCTTGAGAATGGGATGAAGTGAGGAGACACAGGAAGTCATCCAGAAAAGCTCTTTTTAGCACATGCTCCACAGCTTCTCTAAGACTAAACCAAATGATTTCAAACGGAACTTCAGATGTGTCATCAAGCCAGTGCAACGGATTATCATCAGTTGTTTTCACACAGAGGAGAACAAGTACAGCTCTCATTTTGATCAGATACACATCACAGTAGGACTGGCAGGTGTACAGATCTCAGTGGCTAAATGCATTGGTAAAGCTTAGCCATGATAACGTACTTGAATCTGTTTGAACTGGGTACTTACAGCCGAAGAAAATGAATGCTTGCCTTATTTAAAGTATGTTCCCTCTCCTCAAGAACGTATATTACATATTGTCTATTGCCTGTTTGTGCTGGTCACCTTCCATCTGTTTTGAATACTCGGAAAGCAAGCGAATTACAGATTAAACAGGTAATGTGCTTGTGCTCCTCTGTTCACACACACCACAGCCCTACTGTAAAGTGAGCTTTCAAGAAATTACATTTTAATAATAATAATAATAATAATAATAATAATAATAATAATAATAATAAAACCCTCGTAGCCTGTAATTTCTCACTGACTAGAACTCCAGCCATAAATATTTGATTTCCTGAAAAATAACAGGAAAAATATAACCGAGATTGATTGTACTGTGCTGTGTATATGCAAAATGGTCAAAGCATGTACAAGCAGGCTGAAAATCTATTCTGTTCTGAAACAGGAGAAAAGAATTTATGAATCATTGACCCAGCATTCCTAAATACTCCAGCAACAATATTTTTTAAGCTTTTCCCTTGCAGTTACTCAGGCAGGGTAATACAAAATTGTCTATTTGTTGTTGTGGGCTTGTTTACGTCACTAATCCAGTAAAAATAATTGTAATCAGTCTACAGCCATGCACCCAAGCCCTGAATTGACTCCTCACACAGCTAGGGAAATACCAGAAGTTGGGAAACAAATTTCCAAGTCCTTACATGTAAATGAATCTCTTTTCTAGCATTCAACACATCCCTCTCTTTGCTTTTACATTTTTAATATTTTAATTTTCTTAACTACCTTTTGAAAACGTCTCTGGTTAACACAGTTTTCATCAGATAAAGTGCACTGACAGAGAAGCCACTGACAGAGGGAAAACATCTTAGGTTACAAATGCAGCATCTATGATAAAGGATGAAAGAAGACAGTCAATTGTTTCTGTGGCTCCAAAAATAGGATCAATGCCAGGCAATATAAGACTAAGCCACAGTTTACTCTCTTATAAAGAAAGCTCTTGGAAGAGAGCAGAAAGAGGCCACTACAGTTTGTATATAGAGTTTGTTGCAAGCACAACCATTAAAGCATAGCTGGAACTAGCTAAATATGTATGCAGAGAAACCTGGCTTCTCACAAAAAGGACTTGTGCGCTTTTCACAGCTGGAAGAGATATTCAGAACTTAAATTTGGTGATTCTGGCAACTGAATAATTGAGGGAACAGCTCAGCTGATCAATCTAGCAACAAATGGTGATTATTCCAAGATAGAAATGCTGATGGGTTTCTCTATTTTCTCAAATTGAAAAGTTTTGGAAATATTTTTTTGGTGGGAAAAAACAGGGGGCACCTGAGGCTACAGGAGGGCTTTGTGCTGTCAACAGAGAAGCCACACTCATACTGTCCCCTCCTGCTCAGGATCCTTCCTTGTACCCTTTGTCTTCCTTCTCTCACAGACTTGTCTAACCATGCCCTTTGGGGGACTGCTTTAATGCTCATGGGTTAAAGAACATTACATGGAAAATCTGTCTGGAAGGGTTTGATATCTATTGAATTAATGAGAAACAGGCAAGGTCAGGAATGGCTTCAAATCCGTGAGTTCATTGCACAGAATTATTTATGAGGTATTATAAAAATGTGCATACTGAAATGAGTAGGATTTGAATTCATCAGGAAAAAACAAAAACCTGTTATAAATACAGCGGAATAGCCTTTGAGTAAAAATGTCAGTAAGAAAGTCCTAAACAAACAGAATGTAGCAGAGAATGTTTAATTAAACAAGGACTTCTGTAAACGTAAGCAATGTGAGAATTATTTGCTGGGCTCTAGACCTCACAAATCTATAGATCATCCTGATACAGCGGTGATAATGATCTCAAAGTAATCACCTGTGCATCTGGTAGGCAAGTAGTCCCCAAGAACATAACCTTCCTATTGCAGCACAGACTGTGATGAGACAAATATGAATACCAACATGTGGTTCTTGATACCTGTCCTACAAACATCCAACTTTGAACATTCCATGAATGTGGGGTTCAATTCTCTTACCTCCTCCCCCAAAATCCCTTGAAAATTTTTCCACTCAGTTTATCCGGCAAATATTACTGAATAAAAGCTCAATAAATTCTACTTTGCTGCTAATAGCTTTCTGCTGCTCAAAGATCAGCTTTCTTCATTGTAAAGATCACTTCTTGTAAACAGACTCTTCATATCATTTTATACAAATTAAAGATCCAAAAATATACTGAATAGGTATCGTATTTGTGTTGAGTAACATGGTTTGTGCTGTTGATTCAGTACACTGAGATAACTTAAAAGGAACTTCTCGATGGCCAGAAATGCAAGCATGTAGCTTGTCACTTGAGGACACCTTGTCTCTTTGATGGAAACATATGCATGACTATGTAATTTCTGCTGTGGAATCATAAGCTTTCCAAAAACAGTAACAGTGTAATAGGCTTTTTAATTAGTTATCCTGTGAATTTAGTGACAAAAGACTGGAGCATGTGTAACAGTGGGATCTGGGGGTTATAAATATATGTAATGAGTTATCATGTAAGAAAAGGTATGACAGCCTTTGAAGCATAAGGTCTAATAAAAAAGACCCTCTGCAGAACTATTTTTATGAGTTAATAAAAGAAAATATGTTATTTTCTTTTCTTATGCTGCGCCCTTTATTGAAGGAACCCACAAAGCCCAAGAGCATAGGCTTTTCTTTAATAACCACAACTGATACAGCACATCAGTCATGATTATACCTGGTGAACACAGAACACAAATTTATGTGTTTCACAGGAGGTCATAAAAAGACTAGATCTGCTCATGAAGTTATGCAGACACTGCCACAGTAGTTACTTAGCAAGGAAAATAATTTAACTTAATTTGGTATGCATCATCTCCTCAGAACACGGTTTTATCAAGCCATTGAAGGCAGAAGGTTTCATCAGCTCTTAGCCAGGGCTCTCTCAGAGATATTTTGGTCTGGTCTGGTAGAACTGTCCATTAAAGCAGTTGGTTCAGCAGGCAGCTCCTGGATCCCACTTGCAGCAGGCTCCTGCTGGTGCATCCCACTCTCCCATACGGGCTGACTGTCAGGATTGGGCTCCCAAAATAGCTCATTTATCATGCTGCACCCTGCTGGTGGCCACCTGCTGGGCGATGATGGCCAGCACCCAGACCCTGCCTTTCCCTCCTGACTCCCTGTGCCCTGCTCCTGGAGCTGTCTCACAGGGAGCATGCGCCATGCCCACGCTCACACAAACATCAGCACAGCCTCTCCTACACCGTAGCTGCAGGGCAGGGAGCAGCACCTGCATGCCTGACCTTGTCCATGCTCCCAGCAGATGGCTGCTGAACAGGGAAACAGGGTGAGGATGAGGGGAATGCCTCAAATTTTCCAGTTTACCTGGACCAAATTAGGGGGTAGCAGAAGCAGCAGACATTTTACAGAATAAGCAGAATCAGCTACTAATGTTAAAATAATTCTGTTGAGCCACAGCTGAGATAGTGCAGATCCTTGCTCACTTTTTAGTCTGAGTGAAAAGCAAAATACTCCCATACATTGCTATGGATATAAACAACAACATACTTTTCCATAAACTTCATGAGCAATGACTTTGAAATAGAATCTCCTCAGTACTGAAATATGAGAGAACATTTGAAATTAAAATATTAGATCTTGTTTGGGCAAGAAAGAAAATTGTATTTTTTCAGTACCACTGAAAACAAAGGCCATTTTAATTTCTGAGCTGAACTATGGGTGTGAACATTTGAAGCAATCACTGCAAATTTACAGGGCGGCCAACCCAGCCTTTCAAATAACAACTGAAGTTTTGTCTGTGTAGCAATAGTAATGGGAATGATAAACTAGGGGAATATCCCCAGGAGGCTGTTGAATCAGACAAAATAAGGTAACAATTTCAGGTTTAACAAGATTAGTTCAATGTTCAACCAGGGAGCAAAACAAAGAAATCTTTACATTTAGGCACTGTTACTGAAGGAAACATTGGTGCAAGCTCCAGAAGAGCATCATCACTGTACATTACTACTGAGATACACCAGATATTAAAAATTATCTAGAATTATCATAATTAATAATCCTGATGGACAACGAGTTGTGTGTGTGTCAGCAGTGTGCCTTTGCAGTCAGGAAGATAAACACTGTCCTGGGCTACCTTAGCAAGAGTGGAGCCAGCAGGATGAGAGAAGTGACCATTTCCCTCTACTGCACACCAGTGACGTGACACTGAGAACTGCAGAGGCCAGTTTTGATTTCCTCAAACATTATTATTTACAAACTAAGGGTCGCTAAGATGGTCTGGGGGCTGGGGTACATCCTGTACGAGGAGAAGCTGAGGCGCCTGAGTTTGCTGAAGCTTAGAGGAGGAACTTAGCTGAAGTTACTGCTCTGTAAAGGCAATCAACACAGCAGTGCACAAGGCAAGGGTGAGAGGCAATGGCCACAAGTTGCAATGAGGCATATAACAGCCGAGTAAAAGAAAAAATGTTTTCAAAATAAGAATGGAACACACTGACCAAACTGCAGCATCTCCTTCTTTGGAGATTTTCAATACTTTTCTAGACAAAGTCTGAGCAACCTGTTTCAGCTCTCAAGTTCACTGTGCTTTGAGCTGAGGCTGGAACCACATGATCTCCAACGGCCCCTTCAAACCTACTTTATACTATGATTCTGTCATTCATGACGCTTCTCCCCAGTGAAAAAGGAAATATTATTCAGATTCTGCTTGAAAATAATAAAATTTTTCTTTGAATACCTGGAGATCAATCAGTTTATACCAAAATTACCCTTTCCTCAAGGTCAGAGTTGACAGTATTTGTAAGGCAATTGTGTAGCAGCATATCACATAATAAACAGCACCACAGGCTGAACATAACACTCCTACTCTCTTTGGTGAGACAAAGAACACTTATCTGACCATGGTATTCATTTATATAGTACATTCAATTTTTAAAGATATTTAAAACCCTCAGTTTTTTAAATTCCTGGAAGACTGTTTAGAGTCTCTTGCTTTTAACAAATTTCAGTTGTGGTTTTTTTCCCCTAAAGCACATAACTTGTTTGTTGTGAACAAGAACCAAAATCCCAAGAGTGAGAGCCAGCAGAAAGACATTTCACTGGGGAAAAAAAAATATCTTTTTTGTGGTATCACTTGCCAGTTTTACACATCAACTTTTAAAGACTTGGACTTTTCGTGGAGTACTATCAACCAGCCATGTGAAAAAACCCCCAAACAACAGTACCAGAAAATAGCATTATATCATTCTTTCTGCCAAAAACAATGCAGATAAGCAAAGCATCAAAAAAAATTAATCTTTTACCTCTATGACAGAAAATAACTGAAGCTCATATTACTTGCTTTATGCTTTGAAATAATATGTGAATGACTAAACTTAGTGACACAGCTAAATATTGTCTAAATGATCTTAGCTTATCAATTAGTATGTAACTGATTTAAGGAAATTGAACTTTCACAGTTCACCGGGTTTTTCTACAACAAAAAATGGTTGGATTCACTTTTTACCATATGAGACCATTTGAAAAGATTAATGATTTTTCTTTTAGTTTCTGTGACTGTTTTAATGTAAAATACAACAAAAGTTTGTTAAAATAAAGTAATTTTTACAAACAGGCTAGCTTCAGGATCCCCTTATTCCAGAAAAAACTGGATGCATCTGTAACAAGAACTTGTATCTTCCAGTTTTTTGTTTATGCAAATACATGCAAAGTCAGGACACAAAAAATTAAATTAATGCTTGCAAATGCAGGCTTTGTCCATGGCCTAAAACAGAACCCTTAGAAGTATTACAAAATGTTTCCAGTAGCGTTTATTACTTCATTATACATCTACCCAAGAGTCAAAATCTGATGACTCATATTAATTTCCAGCATGTGAAATTGCTTTATTATGAAACTTCACCTTCAGAAATTGGATGATTTTAACAGGTAAGACTCTCTAGTTCCACTTTACGTTCATCTCACAGCACCATCCCAGTAAAGGAGTGTATTGACCCACTGAGGTTAATGTATCTGAAATTGCTTATTTGATATAGAGAATTACATCTGCTCAAAATCAGGTTAATTTACCAAGCCAGTTGGGTTTCTCTTACCCACGGTGGATTAGACTCTACAGTTACAGGATCCCCAGGCCCACTCAAAACAGTTCATTTGCACATTGAGTCTAATTTTTCACTTTTACTGAAATTTTTCACTTTCAGTCTTTCAGCGAGCAGGTTATAAGACAGAAGAACGTAATGGGTGTCTGAGGAAAAAATGTACTGGCAAAGCATAGTTCATCCATTCAGAAATGTGGATGCTGCTCTATGCCTCAAAACCATAAACCTGCACTGGTATAGTGGTCATACATACAGTACCTGATACCGCTTGCCTCAGGAATAAAATAATTTAAGTTATAATAAATGAAGGAGAGCAAAACCCATATGCTTCAGTCTCTAGACTTCTGTGCCTCCAAAATACAATGTTCAAGTTTGTAATTCTTATTCACGTTCAGGAAGACTGCTATTTTATTAGTGACAGTTGAATTTGTGTATTCCACTTTAGGCCATGAACCAATCACCTGGTATTTCAGCAAAGCATCCCACGCTACTCAGCTTGCAGCACAGTTGCTAGGCCTGCTCTCCAAGTCCCTGATTCACATGCAGTTTCCCCAAAAGCTTTGAATATCCCTTTTTGCCCGTGCATGGAGTCAGCTGTGTTAGGAATTCTGGGGGCACACAGAGCTTGTGCAGCAGAGGGCCTGGTGAGGCAGCAGGAGCAGGGCAGGATGCATCTTGGGCAGGGGGCTGCAGGGGCAGGTGGCTGCAGAAGCAGCAGGATGCTCGGCAGGGCTCACAGCGCTAAGCAGGGCTCCTGTATAGGTCTGAATGGGGAGAAATCCTTTGCCAACAGCAGAGCCACTAGAGCAAAGCATATGAATTGAGATGACCACACTCAGATACCTCACTCGTTATGGGAGAGAAATAACGGTATAGATCATCTGACATGCCAAGTCTGTGCTATTTTTCCATTCAAAATATCCATCAAGGGTGACTTGTGGATGCTGCAACAGCTACAGAGTGCATGGGTGTTCTGTGCAGACTAGGGAAGAGCTATATCCTAAACAAACCCCATTTGCTATTCTTTAATGATTGCCCTCTGGTCAACAGGAATCCAGGAGGTTTACCCCTGCAGTCCTATAACTACAATATGAAAAAATAGATCAATTTTGAACACGAAATACTGTATTGATTTATCTTATGCTTGAATTTTGCACTACAACCTGTGTAAGTGGGAGTTTTCATTATAAATCTCATTTTGAAGGTTTTATGACTAGCCTGTTTCAATTCTCTCTAGGCTTAAAACTTGTTAGATATGTTTTACACTGGAAGATAAAAACTGTCTTGAAAATGAGAAAGAGAGTAAGAGCAATAAAAACAATGCTGTAATTTTCTTTAACTACAGAAACATATTTTGAATCAAATTTATGAAAGACTGAAATTTGGCAGTCCTTATTTTTCATAGTTTGGTATTTTTGAAACAGTAATTTAAGCAATGTAAAATGTAAGAGTCTGCACAGAACTCACCTACTACATGTTGGGCAAAAAAACACCTAAGACAAAATTACCTTTCCAGTATTACTAATAGAGCTTGACTTATACATAAGAGGCTAATTGTGATTTTTCCTTTGTTCTTCTTTGATGAGGCAATGGTCATGCAGAATTTCAGGGTATATCTTTCTTACACATGCAAATGAGAGAGACAAAGTGACTCAGTTCGTAGGAAAATGAGGGTGGGACTTGGAAAGGATGCTCAAGTGCTCAGAAGCTCTGGGTAGAAGTTCATTAGTTCATGGAAGTTCATCAGTGCAGTATATGGATAGGTTCTTTCCCACATAATGTGCTGTGCCTTGTTTCAGTCTTTCTGTCTGCTTTTCAGATTTGCTAGATGATAAATGAGCACCTAACATTTTATTGGCCCAGCCTTCATCAAATAAGTCAGATCTCAGGTTGAGGTTTTGAGGATGAGAACTTTCTCTTTCCAAAAGTAATAGATGTAATCTATTACTAAGCAGATTAAAATACTAATCTAAACAGATGAAAATACTGTTTCATCTAGTGTAGAGTTATAAAGTTCATTTAAAGTTCCTGTATTTTTCAGATTCCATTTCCTACACTTTTACTTTGGCAATTGTTTAGGCATATGTTAAGTGGTACACAGACACATGAGACTCTTAAAAAATATCAAAGTGAAATAAGTTATTCAACAGACAGTTTTTCTTACCTGTATATGACCAGTCAATCTCTTCAATCAATTTCCGCTGTTGTCTATAGTATCCGTACACCAAATCTGCAAAATAGTAATGAATTTACAATATTAAAACCAGAAACCTAACAGGACCTTGAAATGTTGATGACACACCCCCCTCCAACAAGATAATCACGGTTTTAATTACTGACGAATAATTTACTTTGTCCTTATCTTGGACCTCTTCTAAAATCAATATAACTCTCCCATCAAGAAGCCCTCTTTTGTGATGTCCTTTAGAAAAGAACCATTCTAGATAACTAGGATGACAATGAGAGTTAAACTTTTGCTTCAGTGTGGCCATGACTTTACGTGTTTTCTCTAATTTTGTACTACTGATACAAGATAAATGATAATGAATAAAATATTCTAAAATATCATTTCAGTGTGTTCTATCATTGGCATAATTATAGCTAAAGTATGTGAGGTCCATAACCTTGATGAGAGAGAAGGTTAGATACTAGCTACTTTTAAATGATATATTTTTCTAGAGGAAAATAATCTAACTGTATAAAGTTCACTGGCTTACTCTGACTACTGAATAACCTTCATTATTACTCTTTTTATGCCAGTTCTAGTGCAATTCTAGCAACACAGGGGTATGGGCAAACAGATGACTATGCCCCCTAATAATTACTAATGTATGTAAATTGCAGGTAAAAGTTTTTCGAGACTGTAATTTCAAGAGCCATAATGTTAACTAACCTCATTACTGTTCTAGAGAAGTACAGTACAACTTATTTAAGAAATATTTGCCCTTGAGCACTCACAGATTGCTTCCTTGAGAAAATGCCACAGAATTCTGCTCATACTCTGCAATAAACAATTTAACGAGACAGTTTCTTAATATCCATTTATTTTTCTTTAATGCAGAAATGTAGTACCGATTACAGGATGTTAAATCATAATTGCTGTTTGCAGGTTTACACATGTTTGTGTGTCTTACAGTGACTTTTTACTACCTATTTGAAGTCCATGTTTTATTAACTTCACCAGACTTCTGGCTCCTCCATGTGATGTGATTGCCCTTTAATATCTTTCTCTTCTCATCCTCCCTCCCAGCCAAGAAACTCTCAACTATCCCTTTTGACAGTTCACAACATTCACTCATGACTAATATCAAATTTCACAGGTAAGTAAGGGCAGTGGAAAAGGATTTGCATGACCCAATATTGTCTTTGGACCACATTTCCAAGTCAATGTGCATTGTGCCTGCTCCTTCAATTAATTATGGAAAAGAAAGCTGTGTAAGTTGTGATCCACAGCTGTTAGTTGATGTCTCCAGTTTTTTCCTTTCTCCATTGTCCTCCTAATTGTTACTTCCCGCAATCAGTTGAGCAGTCACATGCAAACTAAGCAGAGGCTGGGCATGAGAGTTTCCCACTACTTTTTAAATTTCACAAGGAGTTTTGATGAACAAAGAGTGATAGTTTCAATGAACAAGAAAAAAAAAAGGGGAAGGTTCACTTTGTATGGTGCATTACACACTTATTGACGCAGTAAATCTTACAGAAAGTATTTAAAGATTCCAGGAGGTGTCAGGAGTTGATACACCTTCAGTTATTTGCCAGCTGTGTGCCCACAGACCCTCCCCAGCACATTTACAGCCACGAACATTCTTCATCTGCAGGGACTCTCAATGGCTTTGGTCTTGTCTCTACACTTTAAATATGTGGCAAAACTGGGGGAAAAAGCCAAATTTCATCTGGGAAATGACTGAAGATTCATAGCTAACATGAGTGGCAGAGGAAAGCTCTGCATGAGTGTGAGGATGAGCCATGCAGCAATTGTTCCTTTGAGCTGCTGGTGTAAACTGCCCTGGGAAACACAACCATGCACTCTATTGCTGTGTAAACTGTCAGTGTTAAACAGCTAACAGTGTAGATGCCAGCTGGAAGGAAATTATTTTATTTTTTAATTTAATTTTATTTAAAGTTAACAAATTGGCATCCCTTTTGCTGATGGTATGTGACAGCAGGTACTTCTGTTTAAATGCTGTATTTAAATTCATTGCACTTAATTTAAATGAAGATGGGAAGAACATCTTCACCAAAAAAAAATAAGGCAAAACTGATGTCAAGTTTGGGGTTTTATATATAAGTCTATGATACTGATTGAGCTTGATCAGCTTGACAGTCTGCATGACTCCTGTAACACTGACTGACGTCTCCAGCCAGTGTTCAAAATAGTTTGAATTTTATTGGAAGAGGTGCTGCTTCATGAAGTAAAAAATCCTAATACTCTCTTTTGTTTCCAGGAAGTGGCTGAACATGTTTTCATAAATTGTTGATTTATTCACAGAACAGGGCAGCTTGGTTTTGGGATCATGTTTTAAACAGTTTTATGATTATCTTTCTATGCCCATTAAGAAGATGTGCAAGATATCATTAAATGCATTTTCCTTCCACCTTTTACTACCCTCCTTCAAAGCCAAATGTTTCTTTTCATATTCTATTGAAACACTTTGTGCCCCAGTGCCCAAGGCCCATGAAATCAGAAATAATGGTGGCAAATGCTCCCCTACTATTTCTGGGTAGCAAGACCGACTGATTTGTGACTGACCCTGTCCCATGTTCAGTTACAAGGGTAAAAAGAGAACATAATCTCTGGTTAAAGCATAGTGCTAGGAGTAATAATAGATAGTTTTGCTTGTAGATAGCTTTTCCTGTTTAAAAAGTATAAATAACCAGTTTTTTTTTTTCTTTCTGACAAGAGTCTGATATTTTTTTTTGTACTTACTGGCCTCAGTTGAGTTGCTTTTGATTTACTGCTGTGAATGAAACATTCTAATCCTCAGTATGTGTTTATGCATATCTAGATGTGAAAAATTAATAGCTTTAATGATTGCTGGAAAAAATTGTCCATGACGGAGATCCTCCTGATTTTACAGTCTGCGCCAGAAAAATAAGTCAGAGAAGAGGAAATGGGACCTTAAACCTCTGAGTTCTGTTGGAAAAATCCTCTCAAGAGACGCAGAGGCAACAAGCCCGAAGTATCCACCAGAGACCCCTCTCCTCAGCCTTGGTAGAAAGGGCTTTCTAAGGACACTGCTCGAGAGACTGAGGATGCTTCACTCAATGTGCTGCTTTGCTACAAAGGATACAAGCTCAGGCATAATCTGGCACTGCAATTTACACCAGGATGCTGTAATTTTACCAGCCCTTTATGTCCTTTGTGCCACAGCAGTGTCAAGACATAACCAGCTGCCAGACTGAAGAGGAAAAAGGGACAACCTCCTTGTGGTTTTACCTTCACTCAGCCTGCAGTGTACCTGCAGTGGAGCTGGCATTTATGAGATTCTGACACCAGAATGACTTATTTATGGGAACTGGGACACATTAGGTAATGTCAGTGTTAGTGAGATCTACAAACAGGACACTGATGTTCTGTATGCACGGTATGGGTAGGCACAATCAACTATGCATTTAGATAACAAACATGATTTGGTCCTGGACTATATGGTCCATTCAGTATTTTCCTCCTGTCCTAAACTATAATGTGAGAGCAAAGAGGACAGATTCTGAAGTCATAAGCATTCATCTGGTATAAGTGGATAATGGCAATGTATTACAGTAATGGAGATAAAGGCTTCGTTAATATTGAAATTCCAATTTACACAGGGAAGATTCAGCGCATGGCTCTTAGGTGAAGGAAGTGCACAGGAACTCTCAGAATACCAGCAAGGATATTACACTAAAAAAAACGAGGTAATTTTCTCTTTGAGAGATACAGAAGCTCTTGTTTCCAGCAAATTCTGTCTCATGAGAGCTCAGCTATGTCCACTGGTATTACTGACTGCAGAAGCGGGAAGCTATCAGAGGATTACACAGGCTTTGGTTATTATCGGAGACAGGTTATCAGGCAAGTGGCTTATTTGTAGACTAAGATACATGTCTTCACTGCAGAAGAACTAGGAATTGTAGAACAAACTGAAATGGTATGGTAACAGCAATGCTTATACAGGGTAGCTGAAAGAGAATCTGCACATGACTAGTGGCTAAGTGGGACACCAGACAAAATTGCTGCGGAGAAGTCAGAGAGGGGAAGACAAACTGCAAAAAAGGCATAATAATAAGTTTTAAAAAAAGAAGCTACCTGTCTTTAACAAAAGAGATGCTCGGGGCTTGTCAAATATGAAAAGACAACAATTAAATAGATCACATAGAGTTTCATTATATACGTTTTGCTTCTGAGAACCCTAAACAGAGCTAAAACTGTGCAAAATCACTTCTGATGATAAATGGATTGCTTCTTCAACAATTTTAATTTTCTTATTTTAGCCTCTTTCATTGACAGGAAGATCACAGGATCCACTTCTATAGTTTTCATCGATCTTATGATGGTGTAGCTTCGTTGCCTCAACTGAAGTATCTCGATTTATTCTAACAGAGGAAATGAAAAGATTCAGAGCACAACCTGTTAACAGTCTTGAAGTTTTAAAAGACAGTAGCTAACTATAAATTTCTTTAACAGAATGATCTACATTTGCCTGAGTAAGGTTTCTCTCTTCTTATGAATGTATTTAATTATGCTATGCCATCTGCAAATTCTTAAAGACACAAATAATTCTTTAATAACCCACCTCTACAATTTCATATATTCTTTCTCCCTGAATGTCAAAGTGTCTAAGTCTTCTGTCAAGACCTCTCTGAGAACTCTCACACCCTTAGTGAAATTTAAAAATCTTTTTTAACTCCCAGTTTCTTCTGTGTAGGCTTATTTCAGGCTTTGGAACAAGATCGGGTATATATAAAGAGAGTCAGTCTCCTCCATCACACTTGAGTGTAGGCTGCTCATTCCAATACAGATTGACAAGTGAAGATCTCTCCTGCACCAAATATAAAGCCAAAATAAAACTCTTCTTACACTATGTTTATTTGCTGACACAAATAGTGTTTAAAATAAAAAAAAAAAAAAAGAAAAAGGTTGACCATTTTGATTTAAAAGTAGCTATTATTAAGCACCAGAGTATTAATAGGCACTCTGCTTAATTCACTTGTTACAACTTTACAGTGAGTAGTGCCATGAATTAAAAATAGAATACCTATGACATCAGCTAAGATTTATAAATTATATTTAATCACAATTTTCCAGTGCATTTGTATATGCAAACATATCAAGCACTCCAGTTTGACCAATATAGGTTCTATTCCTCTGGAATTTAGATTCTACTCCTCTGGAATTTTACATTCTGAGGTTTAGAGTGGTCCTGAAATTCCTAAGCAGCCAGTGGAAATTGGGAGGGACACTGTAGGGTGTCATTCAATGTGGTTAAATGACGTGCTGTCATCTTCACTCTGACTACAGGCAAGGTAATAGGAAATGTTGGATGTCTCCTTCCACTTGGGATCTTGTACACCCAAAAGCTCTGATAGGCTTCAGCCTCCCACACAGCCATTGGCCAGTAGCTGAAGCATTATCTATAGCAAGGTTTAAGGCTTCTCTGGTCACTGATGTAGCATTCAAGAGTCTGCTCACTGAAACCGAGGTAACAGGAGAGCTTTAGATGGGAGACTGGTACTCGCCAGTGGTTATCTCTGAACAGGTACAGGTGAGTGAAGTTACGTACCTGTGAAGCCTTTGGGCTAAACACAAAGATATATCAATAATTTAAGGACCTGCAGAATGAGAGAGCTCTGCAAAACTACAGGGCTAGACTCCTGCTAAAGCAGCTAAAAACATGTCCAAAGCCAAAACCAGGAGGGACTTAAGAGGACTGTAAATGTCCCAAAGATGTTACACTATTGTCCCATGTATTAACTGAGGCAAGGTGGTATTTATGATAGAAATTGGAAAAGATATTCAAGAAAAGCAGGTACTAAGTAGAGATTCCTGAGACACGCTTTTTTATAACTCTGCTGCTACCCAGATTGTTTTCTCCAAACCCAGAGAGTCTTTTAACACAACACAGGTAAATTCATGAAATCATACAAACAAAAAGTAAATCCAAACCAGACATGAACAAAGAAGAACTGAATCAAGTCAGGGAAACTATAGGCATTTGATTTCAAAATTAGTTTATTTCTCTTCTAGCAGTACCAGAGAATTAAGAAAGAGATAATCACAACTGAACTTTTTTAAAACAAAAACAGTAAAGGTAACTTAATTTTATTCACATGATCCTTTTCAACATTCTAGGTATTCTAATAACTTAAATGATCCTGATTTCTAGTAAAATTATGTGTCAAGTACTGTAATAGATATAATTAGGAATGAAGAATATGTGTTTTGCTTCTTATATTCAGCATCTAAGTGTAAAAACATTCACAACTGCCTTGCCAACAAACAAGAAACGTTGTGATAAAAGTGCAATGAAAAATAAAAGAAATTTAACTCCTATATCCAAAATCCCAGAGTTGACATTTAACTGGCTTTTGGAAAGTTTGTTTTTGGGTTTTTTTTTAATTACTTAATTTAAGTTTCTTCAATGCCTCTCTGCCTGTTAAAATCAGCAGCTACCAACCAGTAAAGCTCTACATCTTTGTTAATATTTATCTAAAACTCTTGAGAGTAGACTTTATGAAAGTCACCTCAATGGAGCATTTACTGAAATAAATGCTTTTTTAGCACAGTGGGGACTGTGAAGTCAAGCTGCTGGAAACTTTGTCTTTTGCAAAATATTTCAATAGCTAAAATAATCTTGGGGACCCTAATGAACAGCCTTAGACTGGATCCTTTGAAGGAGTTGGTGAAGGGGGAATTGAAAGATATTCCTTACAGGAGGAAGCCTTTAATTATTATGTCTTTTCCTTTCATATTTATTTGATGCTGGAATTGCAAATTTTATTTAACCATTATCCCTCCAGTCATACTGTAATATCAATTAGATTATTTTTCAATAACCATGAGGAAGAGAGAGGTTGCCCCGGGTGATTTTCTTATAAGTATTCAAATAAATCCAGGGATTATGCCACATACCTTTTACAAAACAACACCAACATCATTTTACAGCCTTGTGGAAACTACACTCACAACATCAAGACTGAAAAATTCCAAAGCTCATCATGAACACCCAACAGCAACTGCATATCTCTAAAAATATTGGTCTCTATTTCATAACAAATATATAAGCATAATGAAAACAAAACAAATAAAAACTTGTAAACAAATATAAAACTTCCCATTTTTTGACATATGCTAACAGTTGTATTTTATATGTGCATCAGTATGTCCAAATAAATGTTCATCTATAAGGATTTGTTAAAATGCGGTATATAAATATACACACACCCATATTGCACTTTCTTATGATAATATATTTTAAATCTCATGTTTACTCTTTTCCTCTAGCCATTTCTGTATTGCAACTCATTACAGAAACATATCATTTGGAAAAGCAAACTGTGCCTCATGATTGCTAGAGACAACAGAAACAATTTGACTGTCACACTAGAAACACAAACTAAAGCAAAAACAAAGATATGTAATTTATGGGTTTGTGTTGTCATTTTTAATAATTTTAATTTTTTTACTAGAATGTAGCAGAATTATTAATATAGTGGCATAAGGGAGATCACAGAGAAAATAATCAGAACAATGGAATTACTTTAAAATAATTCACAATACTGTATTTAACAATACACTGAAGTGAGTAACCCAAAAAGGCTATGCTGCCTTTTACCCTACAGGTCGTCTGATCACAGCACTGGAGAGTCATGTGGCCACTCGTGTTTCCTTCCATTCCACTCAGGTTCCCTTCGCCACGAGCACAGGGCAGTACCTTCCCTCTGCCCCCACAAATGCCTTGTATTTGCCTTTTGGGTGCTCTTAAGGAGCAGCTGCCCCATAGATTCACATCTCCCCAGTCAGAGGAAGAAGAACCTGTCTCCTGATGTTCACGGAGTTTTCAAGACAGTAGGATGTGGTGAAAAGGAGAATTAGAGTCAGTAATACCTTACATGTTGCTTAACACAACAAATGTGTCCTTTAACCTGTTCTGGTAACATTTAATTTTTAAAGGATGCCTGAAAGATCATTAATTTTTTAAATCAGAAACATGTGTTAGATATGAAATAGACCCCAGGCTGCTCCATGCTATCCAGACTAAGAAATTCTCGGCAAACTCTAAAGCAGAATTTTAAGCATTCAGGAGACTTTCGGAGGAAGAAGTGAAATATCTGTAAAGCCAGGCATCTATTTCTCAGCGTTTTCAGGACTTGGGCAACTTTGGACTTGGGTGTCTGTCTTTTGCCTAAGTGGCACTTTTCAGTCTGACTCCTGCTGTATAAAATTATAAAAGCCTTTGGAAACTCACTGTTGAATAGGCTGAACCACACCTGTTGACTGCAAGTACAGTCTAAGTACAACCTCTACGTGAGATTTCACTATAACATATTTGGAATGTATATTGAATTTAACCTCTGTGGCACAACCTAAACCAGGAAATTAATGGAAAAAGAAGTTTGTGTCACACAGAACAGAAAAACAAATTCTAGTATACTCAGCCAGAATTTTCCCAGATCTTTGAGATGTGCTCAGAGATGGTGGCAGTCTGAAGGGGCTGACTGTTTGACGAGGGTCTGGTGCTGTTGGATGGGGTTGAGGTTCCTATAATCCTCATCCAGGTCTTACAGCTACCAAGGACACACAGTACCAAGTTTAATTAGTAGGCCTCTGCTTTTGGTGGGATATCATCTTATCATTTCACTTTAGCTATTCAGAAGTTCATTTCAAAAATTTGTCAGTCAATATGGACAGATTAAATGACATTGTTTTAGCTTCTTATTATTACTTTGGGAAAAGAAGTCACATGAAAATAAAAGAGTACCAAAAAAAAGGAGGTTGGCTTGAAGTTCCAGAGGATGGTCTGGGCTTTCCTCTGTGTTTTACCAACTCCTGCACCATGTAGGTAGAGTGCCACACCACTGCTCTATTTTCATACAATCCATGCACTTAGAGCTCACACAAGACTCTTGCAGACCAGCACATTTTACTCCTATTTTAAAAAGCAAATACTCAGTATCTGGTTCCCTACTTCATCAAGCATACACAAATATGGTGTATCATTGTATAGAATAGTATTTTTACTTTCACAGAATTGCTGAAAACAATATAGTCTACTGATTGCTCCTGGAGGGGATTGTTTATCGTAGCTAACTACACCAATATTGATACTTGACTTTTTTTTCTGATACAGATTAAATTAAAAATAAAAGGGAGATATAAAATAAAATAAGGTCAGGCTAATTTAAAATCTATTTTATTCACATTTCTTTTCTTGACTAATTCTCTCCAGTAACTTGTTATCTACACTGTACCTACCATTTGATATAGTTTTAGGGTCAAATTCTGTCTCATGGTTTATGTAGGCCCAAGAGATTACCATGAAGGAATCTCATCCTAGTCCTGTACCAATCACCCACAAAACTAGAACTTCACAGACAATTTTGGAATTCAGATACCAATAGTATTTGGAAGTAAAGAGTGAGCTGTTTTGATCAGATATTTTGCATGATCTATATAGTAATGAATCTTGCTCATTTGTATTTAATCAATATGCTCTTCATCTTGTAGAGGGAAGGTAAATCTTACTGGGAATCTATATAAGGCCCATGTGAATGCAGACAGAACACAAAACCACTGCATAGGCATACAACCATCACCTAGCCATCCTCATAATGTCTATGCACATTTTACATAACAGTAATAGCAGACAACACAGATTTGCGATTTCAGAAAAACAAACCCACAACACTGTTTTGCTAGTTCATATTCTTTCAGTTCTAATGCCTGTTGAATTCTTGCAGGAGACATAAACTGAATTAAACAAGATTTGATCCAAAATGTGGAAATAATAGCCCCATAAGATGACAGAAACATGGTTTGGAAAATCACTGTAAACATGAAATTTCACCTTCCTGCAACAGCCATTTCCCCATATAATCCAATCTTTTGCTAAGGCAGTAAAAAGCATTTTCACAGGTCTCAGGTAGTGGTGGTACTCCATGAAAAGCCTTAATTTGTGCACTGAACCACAAAATGGAGGTTCTGACCTCTTGTTACTTGCAATCCTACACTGAGTGTGTAACACTGTTTGAACTGAGAATTCTATTGCAGCACTCTTCCTAGGCTCCCATTAGTTCAATACAACTGAAAGTTCATACTTGTGGCAGCCAGCTGTCAACACTCAATAACCAACTGCAAATTGACTGTGACTTTCTAATAGGAAGAAATTAAATCTTTGAAACGAAAATCTGGAAACCTGGGAATGTCACTGTGATTCACAGGCAAATTTGTACTACAAAATAAACACTGAAATGTGACAAAATTAAATACAATGAACCTAACTAGAAAAACATGCAATGACTCATGTATCAAGATTGAATTATTTTTATAGGCAATTAATAAATTAATTAATTGTTCCAGCAATTAACAGCAACCAGGATCAGGAAAATATTATCTAAAAATGTATACTAAGTTAGAGGCATGAGCATGCTTGAATCTTGTGCTTAGGTTTCAATGCACTAAAGTGGCTTGTGAATTTACAGCAGGACTGATAAAGTTGTTCCCACATTGAGAATTCGACTGCCTAAACTCTTTGGTGGTTCAGATCTCCACCCCCAGCAGAACTAAGGGGTTTGGGCTCTTCAGTGATGAAGATTAATACCAGAAGGGGATTTTAACACTGAACTCCCACTGCAGCCTCCCCAAATCCTCAAAGCCCTTGATAAACACAGCCTGTCCTTGGTTTAGGTGTAGAGCAATAAAACCGTGGGTAAAGGCATTAATTAGCAGCTTGTGAAGCATGTCTGCCTGTCCCCCTCTCTCTTATGAATATTTATATAAAGGTTTTATGGTATGGGGAAAAACTTCAATAGGCTGGATTCAGAGTATCCTCTGTGAATACTCGTTGGGCACATAATTAGGGCTCTTTGTCCTAGAGCCTTTTAGACACTTCTGCCATTGTGCTAGGGAGGAAGCCTGACTTACATATCACGCCTAGCAATGCAGAGTTATGAATAGAGAACTGCCTGGAAGTTTACATATAGGCTTAGATGAAGCTCTTTCACTGCCTGTTTTCTTATAAATGCTTCAATTTAAGGGTGCAAGCCCAAACAGACAAAATTAACAGAGTGCTAAAACTCACTTCTTTGAGTGAGCAAGGAAGGTTTAAACTTCTAGATACTGGTGACTGCCTTGGGGAAAATAAAACTGCTGAGAGGAGAGGAACATGCAGCTGACTCTACCAGAACAAGTCTGAGCCCTAACAATAGGTATACTATATACATATACTTAATATATATAAATATAAATATATATTTTACATATACTTACGTATATATGTGGCTATGTCACAGAGACTAGCAAAGAAATGCAAATTGAATTCCTAAGGGGTAGCACAGGATGAAATAACCAGCGCAACGTAACAAACCAGTTAGACTTCAATGCCACACGTAAAATGGGCAAATGGCCCAATAGGACAAAGCTTAAGAGTAACACTGCTGGTGTAAATCTGAAAAGAACCTCTTGAACACAAAAAACCCAAGGCCTTCCTCCTAATATGCACAGCAGACAGGTCACACAGTGAACAGCAGGGGAGTCATTAGAGAGTGATGATGGCACCATCATTCAAAATGATATTTAAGGGACAGCAAGGGTGGCAAAACAATATACTGACACCTACCTTTAATAATCAAAATGCACAAGCTTTTCAAAAAGTTCTCCAAAATAAAAATATTTCCAGTTTAAATAGCAATACAACATTGCAGAAGTCTTCAAAATATCTACTAATTCTCCAGAAGGGGAAACAGCTGGTTAAAAGATCCAAGAGAATATGGCAATATGTTGTGATGTACTGAAGTTTCATTTAATTAGATTGGGTAAGACCATGGTTTCAAGAAGTTCAAAGAGCTATAACAGGCAAGGTAAATGTATAACAATGTCAAATGATGATTAACGTTGACAGATGTAGCAGCAAAAAGTAATTGAAAAAAAGGCACTGAAAAAAACTTTGTTTTTACTATCTCGGGTTTCCAATTAAGTTGATCAGCTGATAGAATACACTGGGGCATCCCTGGACAGCTAAATCAAGTTTTTAATTCAGTGTATAGCTGGAGTCAAAGTAGAAATTTGGAAATATTTGAGAAATGGTGAAAAAAAAGTATTATTGCCCCTTAAAAAAAATTTCATCAGTGTGGCTTGTCTGGAAAAGTGCATTCTGTACTGATCTTGCCTTCTCAAAAACAATCAAGCACAATAACATGGGTGAGAGGGAACATAAATGAAAGAGGCCATGGAAAACTTCTAGAAAAAGGAGATGGAAAAAGTTAAGAATGCTTGTTTTGGAAAGAAAACAAATATAAAGAATAATGAATGTTGCTAAGATGAAGACTGGGAACTTTTGTTCCCATCTGTTTGGAAGTACAAGAACACCCAGGGGCATTTACAAGGAGGTCGAAAGCAAGAAAAGCAGTGAAAGGATTCACTTTATTCATATCTGTCTAAGCAATTATCACTGCAAGAAACTGCTCAGGATAACAGCTAAATGAAGACTGAAATAACTATAAGGATATCAGGAATACTTGGAGTTACTGCAATACGTTTCGAAAGGTAGCTGCCATAGATGAGAAATATGAGAAAAGTTTGGGGCGTATTTCACTTCTACCTACTGTGTGATTTCATACCCATTCTTCTGAAACATCTGCACTGGCCTCTGCCAGACAATACTGAATTCAGGGATGGCCCAACACGGCTATTCCTGCTATCTGCATACCACACAAATAATCCATGGTATTTGAAATAGTGGCAGCATTTGTCCTAGATGAAATGCAACTACTATTTAAACTTCAAATAAATATCACTTACTGTTCTGTGATAGATAATTTACTTTTATATCCAGGTAAACAACAAAGTTAACTTTGAGAAGTTGGCTGGAGAAAGTGATGTGACTGATTCTTCCCTTGCTTCAATTCACAGGAGTGTATCCCTAGACACTCTTTAGCAATGTCCCCCTTAGGACTCTGAAATTCTGTCAGGGAAGCAAAATGTGACTGCGAAGTGATATTCCTAGTAAATGGAAAAATCTCAGATCCATCAGTTGCAGCTACCTTATAGAACTGGGATCACATGATGCTCACTTTTGTGTTGCAATGTCCACCTTGTTCAAAGAGCAAATGCTGGTTTTAGACAATACTGTCTTTCACTGCCTTTGTAAGAGAATAGGGTAGAGCACATTTTGGCCTAACCAGCACTGCAGAGTACATCCTTTATGTTGTGGGCAATGGCATTTTCAAATGTTCCAATTCTGTGATTCCTCACTGTACCATTCATCCTCAAAACCCAATTACTCTATAAAGTTTTATTTAAGTGACTACTATTATTAATATTGCTTTTTCTCCTAAAAAGTTTCTAGACATTCTGCTTTATCCAATTGTGTTTGACCTGGAGAACCAAGAGAATAGCCTGATCTGGCCATTGATCCCTATGGCTCCTGTAAAGACATCTGAGATATTCCCTAACAGTATACCTCTGCCTATGCTCTCATCTTTTGTTACAACTTTTGAGGAAATCCTTGCTGCTATTTTCTGCTCCTGTGGAGAAAGAAAACTTAAATGTCCAGTAAAAATGCCAGCCATTACAGTACTTAACTGTTTTTCCTCTGCCTGAATGAGATTATGTTGTTGCTTATACTGTGATTGTCCATCAATGGTCTTCTCTCTTCTACCTTGAGCAGTTACCATGTTTCCCATCACAGTTTTAATGTCCCAACATCTCCACTGGTGGACATGCACAGGGTACAATAGTTCTTATGAAAGTAATTCCAGGAATTTACAGCTCTTAAATTGGATTAGGGGTAAGTAGCAGCTGTCCTTTCTGTCATTATTGAGAGCTCTGCATTGAAAGATCTGCCTCTTTCCACTGTAAAGATGTTGGGTAATGCCATTTTCAAGCAAGGCCAAGAAATGTAGTTACAATGCTCTCTAAATGCAGCTTCATGCAACAATAGGGCAAATTTATTTAGCTAACACTGGTAACACAGAAAATATCTATCAAGTAGCACTTGATAGATACTGCAAAAAAAAAAATTTGCACAAATTATAGATACTGAGCTGTTTATTTTCTTACATTATTGTATTTATTACTTTTAACCTTGTCACCCTTCTCATCATCGAAAGCAAGCCATCTCTAATACATATCTACCTTTAATCTGTGGAAATATTCTGCAGCAGATTAGTTAAGATATGGAGCAGAAGGATCTTCTACTTCCACTAGGTGAAACAGATAAAGCTGAGACAAGTATTATTCAATCTTCCAAATTAAATCTCTGCTGAACAGCCAAATAAACACAGGTTGCCTAATGATACTTCTCCTAATATCTGTACTTTGTAATTTCATTTAAATGCAGGAACAAAACCTCAAATGCTATATATTATTTCTTTTAGTAAAGACAAAGAAGGAGTATAGTTTCAATCACTTTATTCTTACCAGGGCTGTAAGCTGTACCAGAAAAAGCATTTTGTCTGAGGAAAATCAAGATGACGTGGAGGACTAGAGTTGAATTCTTGTCATGTCCTCTGATGGCTGATATACCACTCTGAATTCCTACATTTGCTTCAAACCCCTCTGTGTCTTGCCTAGCAGGTGTGCTGGCCACTCCTGCCCAGGCAGGACTGCCACCACACCTAGGAGGGCAGCGTGGACAAGTGCTGCTGAATTCCCACTCCTAAACAAGCACGGCATGAATTCACTCAGCTGCCAGTGTCTGAAGGCAGGTAATGAGCCTGGATGACTGTGGCACTTTCATGCTTCTACATGCCCAAGTAAAGACTGTAAATAACTGCAGGACTTTTTTTCCTTTGTTTCAGGGATGTATCCATTCTTCAGCTAACTGTTAAATTTTTATGCCCCTTTACAGATGAATGATGTATTTTGATTGTAGCAGGTGACCAGCATTCAGCTCTTTCAAAGAGAAACCCTTACAAAACAAAGTCCAGCTCTGATTAAGTTGACTATCTGAATTCAAAGCATGTCTTGACTGCTTTCCATGAAAACAACTGATCCTTTTCATGGGTTAAGGCCATTGTAACTTCCTCTACACATTGAACAGATTACCATGGACACAAATTCAGACTCCTTCCATTCACACAAGGTCCCTGAAAATTTACATAAGGCTGCAGAGAAAACAGGCAGTCAAGCTTTTGCTGACATGAATATTGTGATGAAAGTTTCAAACAAAACATATTTTTTTCTCCTAAAATACAGTTTACAGTAAAAAACCTGCAAATTAGTTAAACAGCAAGGAAAAAAATATTTTAAGTAACTATTAAAAATGATCTTTTAAAATAAATAATCACTGTCCAACTACCTCAGACTAAGTAGCTTCAAAATTAAAATGGTTTGGAAATACCCCATGTACAATAAAAATGCTACTCTGCTATGCCATAATATTGAACTTTTTTATGTAAAAAAATTACTGTACAAATCACAGCAGTACATCTGTCACATATAAACCAAAATGAAGATATAATACCTTCACTTGACCAATAAGGTGTCCTCAATGCAGTCTGGCTTGCTATAACTCGACTTACAAACATAAGGAGGGTACTTCTGTTCTCAAACTTTTTTTTTTTATTATTTTTTTTTTTGTTCTGTTGTGTTTTGTTTTGTTTAAAGCATACCACTGAAATCAGTTTTGGTCCATAAGACATCATTGCAATTTTGCATTCAAGGACTCTGAAAGAGGAGAGGCCAGGAAAAGGTCTCCCAGCTACTGGATTTACTGTAACTATGTTTATATATCATTATTAGGAATTAATTAAAAAAAATTTAAAAAGCCTTGGGAGATTCAAGACTTTAGGATTAAAATGCTCCTGCTGTAGGACTGTGCACTTACGCAACATGAATCTTTTTCAAAACATTTCCCTGAAAAGCAGCAACACACCTGCCGGTACCACGTGCCTCTTGAGGAGAAAATCAGCTCTTTATGAGGAATTTCGATTGGTCCTGTTGGGCTAACCTTCTGTTCTAGGGTATGTTACAGCATAAAGGTCAGAGTCTTACCTGAAAAATCTCTCACTCCAAAGCCACTGAGGAATGCACAGTGTGTCCAAAATGCTTCAGTTTATATTTCTGAGTTTATTGTCATCCAGTCTTCAGTCTTCCACCCCACTGAGCTCCTCTAGAGCTAAATGACATCATGTCTTCCCTCCACAAAACCCTCCCTCTGCTGGTTTCCAAACCTTTTTCATCAGCTTCTTCCCCTACAAAACCTTTCCTATGACTCTGCTGTGTACAAGTGGAGGAGTTTTCAATAATGAAATACATATTTGGGCAGTTTTTCCTAACACAATCACACTGAGGTTTTAAGTTGACTGATATTTTCGTAGTAAAGCCTTTTTCATCTAACAGTACTCATGGGGTTTAATGAAAGGAAATGCTTTATCTGAAGCCTATTTTTTATAGCTGATAAAAATAATTACAAATTGGAGAGATCTCTCTTTTATACTTAAGGACAGAAATTTTCAGAGTTCAGAGTTAATTACTAGTTTCTTTGACAAACCCTGAATTACTTTTAAGTCAGACTGCCATGTAATGGTTTTAATTGCAAAGCTTCTTCTTGCCTCCCTTACACATCCAAGCCTCTCCACAAGAAACTATAGCTCCATTAAAGAAACAGGAAGTGTTGCCACTTATTTTGATGAGATCATTACATTCAGGTATGATCTGAGAGTAAAAAAAAATTCATTATCTAAAATGTCTTCAAATAACTTGAACACAATTGCCACAAATGAACTGAAAGAAATTTTTCTCTTATCCTCTTCTCCTTTAAAGCAAAGAACCTCTTATGCTCTAAACTATCCACTCATCCCAATACAGGGTTTAAGAACAATTTCCAAACAATAAAATAATTGTTCTAAACAATAAACTAAAAACTTCTTAGCAAAGGAAAATAGGCAATTTAGTAAGAGGCATTGGTTATTCTGAGTAAATTATTCAACCATTTATTCTGTGTGTAGCAGAATTCTAGAATTCTTAAACTGGCATCAATAATCATGCATGTATATATGTAGTAACCTCTGTCTGGGACTTCAATGGTAATCTTGAAGTTGTACCCTAACTTCTTCTCTGAAAATGAATCTGGAAAGAAATTGAGTATCTTGAAACTCACCTGAAAAAGATGTAAGTCCTGAGTTTCTAAGTGATTGTTGTGCAAGGACATGCAACAGTAATTGTTTGAAGAAACTGGAAAAATCTTTCTTCAGTCCATAAATACCATATCTCTAATAACACATATATTTCATATATCCACACAGCTTTCTGCAATTCAGCATTCAATACTTCACACAATATTTTCTGGTACTTCATTTCGTTAACTTGTTACTTCACTTTTACCATCAGCTTCAAGGAACTTACATCAAAGTCTTTCCATAAAAAGAAAACAGCTTTTCTGTGAAAAAGCATTATATACATTACATACAGTTTCATTTATAGTTAATGCAAATTTTCCAAGCTCCAAATGTTGATTATTTGAAGTTATATATAATCTGTGATGAAGAGTACTGTCTCTTTCCAAAGCATGGGTTTCTGCACAAGTATACCAAAGCAAATTAGGAAAAGAAAATGAGAAATTAAATTTAACCCACCCCCCACCCACTCTAAGAGAATGGCACATGAAAATAGCAGGAAGTAAATGCTCTCTTTAGAAAATTAAGGCACATCTCATGGGGGTGTACACACTACTTGTGCAAACAGTGCCTTTTGAAAGTTCTCTAGAGGCTTGTATTATAGGTAATTGAATTACCAGGAAGTAGATAACTGTATCAAAGTCTGCATTAGAAGAGAAATTCTAATCTTCATCCCAAAGGAGAGTATTTGGTCCTTGAATGGTTATAATATATGGATCATCATTAACTCTCCCCTTTCTTGTACTGTGAGGCACAACAGGGGAAAGGGCCCATGGCAGCATCAGTCAAACAGATCTTAGAGCTGAGACTAGAAAGAAAAAGAGGCTGGTCTAGCTTTCTACTGTAAATTCCAAATTTCGTGTAAACGTATCTTGGCTTTCATAAGACATTGTAGCATTATGAAAGGATCATGGCTTTTTACAAATACCTGAACCCATTCACTTTCGAGGCTAACATGCAGAATACCAGAGAGGGTGTATCTGGTCATTTTTATTTCTTCATTGGTAAAACTTACTTCTGGGCTGAAGATCAAAACAAAATCATCATACCTTTCCAAAATAGGACACAAGTGTTTCAACAAGAAAAAAGGGAATCAAAACTGTAGCATGTGCATACATTAAAGCACAAAAACCCCCACAGAGCTTCTGGAAAAAAACCCCAGAAGTCTTCTTCTGAAAGAAGTTCTTTGTTAATTCTGAATAGGACCCAAACTTCACTTGACTGTCTTCTGGTTTATTTTCTTTCTTTTTTACTTCCTTTCATTCCTAATTCTTCCTTTTATTTTTGCTTTATTTTACAGCTTGAAAGTTTAGGCTGTCCATTTAACCCTCCTGCCAACTTTCACTTCTTATTCACCTATTTCCAGATGCCTAATGCATTGTTCTCTATAACCTGTTCCCATGCACTCAGCACACAAAGGCCAGCCCGGTGCAGAGCCCACGCCTTCACGTGCTGCTAGGGCAGGCTCCTGTGCCACTGAAGAATCAATGCTGGCAATGGCTGAGGGATGGCTGGGCTGTCAAAGCATTCAGATCCCCTTCCTGGGGCCATCTTGGGAGCAGACCAAGAGCTTTTTTAATGGCCTGGTTGATTTCTCTGGTCCACTCTTGGTGGCTCTCTCTGCCCCACAGTGGCTGACACCTATCTGCATGCATGCTGGGTGTCAGGTGAGTGCAATAACCCTGACTGTGGTAGGAATAAGCTTCTCAGCTCCTATAAAAATGACAGCTAAGGGCAGGTGGTTGCCATCAAATTAACTCCCCAGGGAAAGCAAGCTGTCAGCAGTTAGCTGAATGATGAATTGTTTTCTGAGGCCACATATAACAAACAGATCATTCTCAAACATTTTCTTTTTCCTGTATCAAATTGAAGCTCTGCTTTTCACCTATATATTTGTGCCTCAGCCCACATCTCAGATTTGATTTACATCACTATCTCCCCAGTCCCCAGGGTCTCATTTAGATTTTGTAATTTACCTTTATGGTTGTCTTTTCTCAGCATACTCCTTTTACACTGGTGATTTATAGGTTGAGCCCTGTCATCATCAGCAAAGCAAACTCCCTCATATCTAACCCACTTTTTTATTAATTGTCACATGCTTATTTTCTCAAGGCTTGTCATTATTAATTTTGTCATAATTAGACTAAGAGTGAAAGAATATCTTATGTATGCTGAATACCAGGTAACTGCAAAATAACACTTTAACATGACCAGGGTTGTTTGTTTTTTTCTAGTAAATAGAGGAAATACTATCAGTATTTTTTCGGCCTACTATACAGATAAGCAATAAAAGAGCTTAGAGTATTAAAATGGAGAAATCACATTCTGTACTCTCTGTCTAGGGCCATGTTTCCTAGTTTGATGTCAACTAATTGCTAAATCAAGCAGTGATGAAAGGGCTGCATTTTAATTTATTCAGAAGTGCCTGGCTTATTGCCAAAACAATGGGCTCACTGCTCTCATACAGGCAATATGCTAGTACATTTATGTTAGGATTAAATTTTATTAGTTCACTAAAATGTGTCTGATTTCTTATGAACTCCATATTAGAACTCAAAGGAAAGGCAATGAAAGAATATAACTGTAGGGAAAAAGGTTTTGTTGATTTTATTGGTATCTTAAGATCCACTTTTATGTTTATGGTTCTTGAGAGTCTACACTGGTGTACGCTGAATAGGTCATTCTCATTCAAACACTGAGTACTCCACATCTTTGGCCATCTTTTGTATATTTTTCTACCTCAAAGAAAGCAGATGATCATGTGTAATTGGAATCAATCCTCTTCTTGAAATTTGGTTTGCTATATGGTCATTTGCATTAGCAGATAACTTTTTTCTAATTTCTCAGCATGCAAGTCACTTAAATGCAGGAGTAGCTCTGGCATACTAGTTCTTACCCTATGTCCTCGTTTTGGCTGGGGTAGGGTTAATTTTCTTCACAGTGGCTCTTATGGGGCTGTGTTTTGGATTTGTGCAGAACACAGGATTGATAAGATAGAGATCTTTTAGTTGTTGCTGAGCAGGGCTTGCACAGAGCCTAGGTCTCTTCTGCTTTTCATGCTGCCACGCTGGTGAGGAAGTTGGAGGTGCATGGGAGGTTGGGAGGAGACACAGCTGGGACAGGTGATCCCAACTGACCCAAGGGATATTCCGGACCCTAAGGCATCATGCTCAGTATACAAAGGGGAGGGAAGAAGGGAAGAATGTTTGTAGTGATGGCATTTGTTTCCCAAGTTACCATTAGGTGTGATGGACCCCTGCCCTCCTGGGGATGGCTGAACTTTTGCCTGCGCGTGGGAAGGGCAGGAAAAATTCCTTGTTTTGCTTTGCTAGTGTGTGTGGCTTTTACTTTCCTTATTAATGTCTTTATCTCAACCCATGAGTTTTCTCACTTTTATCCTTCTGATTCTCTTAACGATCCTGCTAATGGGAGAGTGAGCAAATGGATATGTGGGCCTTAGTGCTGGCTGGGGTTAAACCACAACACCCTAATATTACCCTGCTCTTAAAAACTTTTTTGTTTACAATATACATCAGAAAATTTTAATGTCTAGTAGATGTACATCAAAAATTCTATGGACACACTTTAGAACTGAGTAGAAGAAAAATTTTTGATCAAGATTTGCATTAGTATACCTTTTTACCTGCCAATTTCTTTCTTTACTTATTTTTGTTTTTCCACAGGAAATTATAGCTTGTTTTTCTTTCATTTTTTTTCCACAGAAAACTTGGATACTCATCACAGCCATCATGGAATTATGGAAGAAAAAGAATGGAGATCTCCTTAGAGCTGCAAGCAGAACTTCAGTTTTATTTCATAGAGTCAATGTAACCCAGTCAAGCACATGTTCTTTCATGACTGGAGCCTTGGGTGGATCCTTAAAATAGTACTCATTATAGATATTGCATCAGAAAGAATTTAGAGTTGTTTTCTCCAATTACAATAATTGTGAAATTTAGCTGAAACTTGCTTCTAAATATTGTATCCCTGAAAAAAACTTAAACTCACAGAACGTACTGCCATGCCAGCCTGTCTGTTTGTTCCCTGTTGCATGCTAAAACCCTTCCCAACATGGTCCTTACAAGTCCAAGGCTTTTAACTCCTCGTCAAATATTTCCTCACAAAGAGTTATTACCAAAAGTCTATACATTTTGGTGAAAACCTGCAGTCCTGTTTAATCTGTAACACACACCCATGTCCTGTTCATAGAGGCAGCAGTGTGCCATGCTTAGGAGCAGTGAGTTTTACCATCAAATCCTAGGTTTGCACATTGTTCAAGGAGGCAGCATTAGGCTGGCTTGCATTCATTAGAAATGAAATGTACTATTCCAACCAAATTACCTTTCAGTCTAAGAACACACATTTCTCTTTTGAAAACAATAAAGCTCCTTGGGGATTTTTAGGTTACAGCGGTCATTACAGCCTGCATATCACTGTCAACACTCACTTTTTAACAACTATTATAATGATTTACTTGAAATATTACCAACAAATCCGCAGAACTCAAGCTGCATTGAGACTGTATGTTGTACAAATAGAATTTATATGATAATCTCAGATATAGATGCTTGCCTCAGGCAGTGAGCGGCAATTACCCAGAATCTGCTTTGCAGTACTCCCCTCCTACCCTCAGCCAAGAACTGTTCATGCTTCTAGAAGAGCAGGATTTTGTGAAGGGAATCTGGGTCACATCCAGATGTGGGGCTGAGAAAGAGAAGGGGGAGAAGGGGAATGCATAAGGTTCCCTATGAGTGGGAGAAGAGAGGAGGAGTTGAAGATCACCGTTTAAGGGCCAAGGCAATGTGGAAGTGTGGGTAAGTGGGCAGGGGGTAGTGTCTCTTCCTTCCCCAAACCCAACACTGCTCTTCTTATTTCATCACTTAATTTCTACTTTCAAGTGTCAACAAATGTCTTTCTAAAATTCACTCATGATGTACTGACTAGAAGTTTTGCATACCTACATGTCTTTAGAGATCACTGTGGCGATGATGCCAAGGAAGTTACATAAACAATTCCTGTTAGAAACAAATGACTCCTCAGCTCTTGCTCTGAACTTTTTTCTCTGCTGTGATGAATGAGCACTTCATAAATTGCTCTGCAATAAACTCCACTTACCTGCATTTATTAAAAAAGAAGAAGAAATTGGTACCATTACCCTCTTAATTTTCCTCACTATGTGGAAAAGAGTTGTCAAAAAAACCCCTGAGACTGAAACCTTGGGGTTCACTTGCTTCATTTCATTTCACTCTGGGTTTGGTGATGTGATGCCTGTACAAGTCACATCAGGAGTAATTTGACTTCCCCCAGTCTCCTCTTCTAGTAGCTACAAATGACAAGTAGTTGCAGAATGCAGCAGCACCCAAATAAAAGAACATGAGAGAAACAGAAGCTGCACAAGTGCCAAATGTGTCTCAGTTGTAAACTTACTCCTTCCTTTCTCCCTCCCGTCTTCACTCCCTCCTTCCTGTTTCTTCCTTTTTTTTTTTTTATCCTCTCTCAATCTCTTTGGGATTTCTACAAACTCTAGATAAGGACTCTGAAACTACCATTCTCTTCCTCTTGTTAGTAGGACCCACCACTTCACCACTTTTCTTACTGTTTCCCTCCCCCATAAGTCATCATTTGCCAGAATACAACAGAAATCCCGAATGGTCCCTCAATTAATTTTAAAACATATGCTATTTTTTTAAAAGAGAGAATACAAAGACATGCAGGTCTTTATCCACTGCTCACTCGTGCAACTTAAAACTTTCATCCATGTCAGTACTTGCCCTTATGGTCACAGCTTAGAAGTCAGCATTTATTTCTGAAGTACAAGCAACAGATACAGAGCATCACCTCCCTGAAGTCAGAACTGCAGCCAAGAACGTATCGGGACACTGCAGTGTGGTAAGTGGCAGCAAACACTGAAGCATGCAGGGTGACCCATGAAGCGCAGTATGGAGGGCATGAGAGAGAAAAACTGTACACATCCATTCAGCACCAGGGACCACCTAGAAAATGTGTGTTGCAAGACCTTGTGGAACTGAGATGGCAGCTAATGGAAAAGGGGTGCCAACAGCCACCACCCCTTTACCTGTGCTCACATGCTACCGTTGTAGAATGAAGAAGAATGGTAAATGAAGAAAAATGACACAGGATAAGTAATAGAGTTATTTTTATTATCATCAAACATGAGACGTGGACCCAAGCTTTGCTGATTGCTACACATGAGGAAAACCTAACTTTTCAGCATGTTATGACTGTACTACCACACTTCCAGCTACACACTGCATATGAACACTAAATTACAGCAATTAGATAAAATAACTTCAGTGGTATCCCCATTCAGTATAATTGTTCCTTTTGTGAGATGTTAGAGCTTTGTTTTACACAGCAAATACCTACCCGATATTGCCACATTTCTCCATGCTGACATTCAGGGACCATGTGGTATGAGATCTTGTTGCAGCCCATAATTTCTGGGTAGCAGTGGGTCACACAGGGTGAGAACCTCCATTTAGGATTATGATCAGAGACGATACACCACAAAGTAAATTTTCAGATCAGCTGTTTTGACTCATGTTTTCAGGTGTAGATGTACATGCAGTCTCCCCTAAGGGAAGTCATACAGCATTATGAAGGCTGTGCCCATGCTGAAAGGGCTCCTTTTTCCATCCAAAGCAGCACACCTCAGCTGCTCACAGCCCATGTGCACACTGTACTATGTCTGCACCCTTGTATTTATGCAGTACTTCTGTTCCTGAACCGATGTCAGAAAGTATGGGTAAATCGCCTTGGCTTCGCAGAGAGCAAACAAGCAAAGAAGATAAAATGACATGCTTGAGTTGATACCACCACGTTCAGTTCCAAGGTCTCATGATTTTCGGTTTCCTACTGAATCATAAGGATGCATTAGGTCTCCAGGTGAATGCTTCTCCTCACCTCAAAGTGTCGCCTGGGGCTGACCCAGCACACAAGGCACTGCACCAGGGGCTCCAGGGGGCTGCAAACCGAGCTGCCTTCACACACACGTTGGGTCCTTGGAGGCTGCACAGGTCCCTGCACAACCTCCTCACAATGGGGCACTGCCCTATGACCTGTGACTTGGAGCCAACCTTTTTACTCTTGAAAGAGCTTCAGAAATGTGAACATGCTCTTGTTCACACAAAATACCTTTGAGTAAAGTATCTCTACTTCTACCTTATAGATGTGGAACTGACACACACCCCTTCAATAACTCTTTGAAAACCAGTACTCATAGGAATAGTGAGAAACGATATGGCAAATTGCTGCTTCACCAACTCAACTGCTTTTTATACTGGCTTATATATGGCTTTTTCTTAGCAGTAACTCCTATCTTCTCTGTCCTATCAGATTCTCTTTCTGTATGTTATTGTATTTCTAAATTTGTTAGAGCAGGTGTCATATTCTTGCTCTGTGTTCACTATGGTAACTTATGCTGTGAAACCCTGGCCACTGACAAATGCACTTAGATGTTGTCAATACACAAATAATAAATGGTAGCGATTTCCTGATTATACAGTATCTTCACATGTCTGTTTAACCTCAGGTCTCATTTTTGTTTAAATATCCAACACATGTAAAAGCACAGTTGAAGGATTAAACTGTGTATGCGATAAATAAATATATTGTGTAAATTAAACAGCTGTATTTCCCGCAACCAGTCAAAAATTTCCCAAATGTTTGTAAATTTTCTAAAGTGTACTATTACTCCATTAGTAGGTGCAGTGCTAACATTTAGTCCCTCAGTGGAAAGCCTATGGAATATTAGAGAGAGAGACTTTTTTCCCCTTATTTTACTTGGATGTAACTTAATTTTGTTGTGATATAAAACCATTACAATAATATTTGCTCCCTCAAGAAGCAACTTGTAGTATCTTTCACTTAATCAAACAGCCACTAGGGAGAATTTATTATGCAATTAATCAAAGTAAATAAAATGTTTCTGAAGATGCATCCAACAGGTGCACATCATATGCAGGTGACAGCACTACAGTAGCTTATAAAAAAAGTCCATATATCCTTAAAATCAGAGTCTTTTTAGAATGCATTTTTATTTTCTTAAAATGTTCTTATTTTCCCTCTTCTACACATTAATAACTGAAAATTATTTGAGGAAGTGTAAAAAGTTTACAAGCAAATACTACACTGCTTTCTACCTAAAAACCTTCTTAATTTTTATGACCTCATGAAAAATTGAATAATTTAGGGAATCAGTTTGGGAGATGTCATTGCTGAACCCACAACAAACATTAGTCAAGCACAGGAGATAGCTTCACATGTTTTGCTCTCAGAAAACACCACAGCAAAAATGAAGCTTCCAGACTGCAGCTAGTTAGTTTCTCTGTAAAATATTCCTACCCTTGAACAGAAACCAATAGGCTTTCAGACAGATTTTAACATCTTTTTTTTTTTTCTTTTTTTTTTTTTTTATAATCCTATTTAAGTACATGTGATGGAACAAGTCAGATTTTCATTTAGGTTGACTTCTAGAGCTCTGTCAGAATGCAGCCTTGTAATTGCATAGGAAGTAAAAAAATAAATTAAGAGGACATGAAAGCAAAAATTCTTCAATTAAGTCTTATCTTCAGACTGTAAGCACATGCAACTGCAGACCTCTTAGGACTTTCACAGTCATTTATGCAACACAGAAATGCTGAAATGACTTCAAACCAAGTTTTGGAAGGAGCAACAGCAAATCTTCCTCTGGCTCTCTGCCATGCCACTGTATTTCACAGTTTGTTGCTGTTCTGTCACTGTATCTCTTCAGTTTAAGTCATGCATTTATTTCCTGCTCTGGAGTGATCAAAGCTTTCCTATGTAAGACAGAACATTATAATTGCCAATTTCAAAGGGTTTTAGGAAGGTGCTTCGTAGATTTAAAATCATTAGCAACAGACTTAGTGCTCATCTAGTGAGGTATCTTCTAAGTCTTACACAAGCATTAATTAATTATAGGTTTGACTAAGCCTTTAAGGTTTTGACTGTAGTGGGAGTAGCATATTATGCTTCACCTCAGCTGAAAGCCCTGGAGATAACGGAGCTTTAGGGAATCTCAGTGACTCACGGGGGCAATGCAACTGTTGTCTCTATGCCATCTAAAGCATCTGATTTGCTACAAAAAGGAGCACATGCTGTATTTCTTCCAGGGCATTGCAGCAGTTGCTCAATCAGTTGCCATACCTGCCTGTGGCAGGAAACCTCCTGCTACTCCAGCAGGGATGGTGCAAATGCATACATTCTTACACAGACTAATGATACAGCTACACACTTTTCTGGGGGAGTTGCAATGCACTGCTGTATCTAACTGGTTCACTTTCTGCAACACAACAAAATCAGCAACTGGTCCAAGACTGAAAGATGTAGAGACTTTATGGATGCAGAGTAAGCAGGTAACTAACTGTTCAGAGATGACCAGAAGACCTAAATAAGCACCAGACTGACCTGACTAGGAGATACAGCAGCATTCTTCATCAGGTTTCCAAATTACAGGAAACAATAGAAATTCAGGTCGTTTTTACATTGGATAGCAGCTAGATAAAAGACAGAAATAATCACCATGACAGGGACTGGAATCCCATGTATCACTCCTTTTACGACAGACATAACCCAGCATGGTCCAGCTGCTGACCCAAGGCTTTAAACCACCTACAGAATGTATTTTCTTGCCCACTGTCCATCACAGACAGAGCAGCCCTTCCAGCAGTACAGGCTGCCAAATGCACATCTGTGTCCATCCCAGTAGACAGATCCCTACTGCAGACACAGAGCGACAGCGTTGTGGGGGCTGTAGTGGGGGAAGATGGTAGGGAGCCACAGCAGAAGGAGACCAGGGATTTGCTGCTCACACATAGTGGCAGCTGCTGCTCTGGAGCAGGGTAGCAGGGGCACAGCAAAAAAGGAAGGGCAAAAATCTAGTCTAGCACCTGGAAATGCTGCAGTGAACCACCTTATCCCACCCACTGGACTGGATAGTTAGGTTTTCTCTTCCAAACTTTTCTACAATTCCCATCTTCAGCCTGGTACAGACCAGCAGTGTCGCCCATCCCCAGCTGCTGTGTTCTGTCATACTGCAGATCATACTGCCCTCCACAGCTGTGGTTCAAACCCCAGTGCATGGGAAAGATTTAGAATTGCCATCTCCTGTTTCTTCAGCAAATGTTGTATTATTAGGTGATGATGGGAAGTCTCCAGTATCAGCATCGTATAGCTGGTTTAGGGGTAGTAAGATCAACAATTCTGAATTCTACAAGTCTAGCCATCTAAACAAGATGTTTCAGAGTAGTTATTTCCAATATGTGGCCCTGAGACGCATGTCCCAGTTATCTACACTGATTTTTATTTTACCAACCAAGCTTGCATGTCCCAGTGCAGGGCATGCTGACTACTGTGAGTCCCAGTCTATGCACACCAAGCAGGATGACTAACCCAGCATTTAGAGTTCCACTGCAAGATGATGAAGCCTCCTTGATTTAATCATACTCTTGAGTAGGCTGAATTTCCTGTTGCTTTCAACTGAACAGCACATTTCAGGGATACATGTGTTTCAAAAAACTCTTTCACATCCAAGCAATTATTTAACTAATGAAGCAAATCATGAAAATCTGGATTACAGTTTTGTTCAAATGCACTCTTCACAATTGTGATAGAATGTGTAGATCGTATCAGAAAAAGCTGATTAACTCATATTACCTCATTTACCAAAAACAGGACTAGATTTTCTGGCTGCTCCATATACATTTTCCTGTATTTCACTTGACTGCATGTAACCTGAAACTCTTTGTTATGCATCACTGCCTTATTAGCTTCACCAGATTTAGCTGAACCTGTCTTTTTCCATTCATCAGGGCAATAAGGACATTTTAAATCTGGTCTAAACTGCAGCTGCAATTCATTTTACTATGATGAATCTCTTTTCCTACAGTAAACACTTAAATAGTTACAAAAGCTAATCGGATCATATAAGATGTGCACATATTCCTAACAAACAGGAATCTGTTCCTGTTATCATTTCTCATAGAATCATAGAATCTTTAAGGTTGAAAAAGACCTCTAAGCTCATTAAATCCAACCTTGAAGTCCACCACTTTATCATATCTCCAAGTGCCACATCCATATGTTTTTTAAAGAGTTCCAGGAACAGTGACTCCATGACTTCCCTGGGTAGTGTTTCAGTGCTTGACCACCCTTTCAGTGAAGAATTTTTTCCTAATATCGAATCTAAACCTCCTTTTCCATGAGTACAGCCACTGCTCACACAAATCTTTAGAAGATTTTGTGTCACAGTCTTACCACCTCACACAAAAAATTTGAGACTTCCCATACAGACACAGAAGACTACTGCCACATGGAAATGTACTTTACTGATTCACACATTACAGGTCCCACAGTGGATAGCACAAACCAGAACATACTGAAAAAGGACTCAGGTTAAAGGATATTTTTGCATAATCCTCAGGTATTTTTCATGGATGTATTTTTCACTAATGGATTAAAAGAATAACTTCTAGTCTAAGTATTCCTGAATGAATTCTGTTGAATGTAATACTGTCTTGACCTCTGGTTAAATATATATATATATATTCTAAATACACAAAACTTTTCTGTTTCTCATCAAGACATACCAAGAAAATAAACCTTTGAAATTGATTAGGCAATACTGCAGAAAACAAAACTCACAGAGAAACAAAATAAGGAATTTACATTTTTTGCCCAGTGTTTGGTTAGTTCTAATACAAATTAATCTATGTTTATTTCATTTTTTACTATATAGATAAAGCAGTAAGCAAAACATAAATCCCTTTTTCTCCATCCCAAATAAAGGAGGAGCAACAAACAGGGAAAAAGAATTGTATCAGATAAGTAAGAATTCACTTTAAAAGGGGTACAGAAACCAATCAAGCAGAACCCTTACAAAGTTGCTGGAGTAATTTTAAATGAGTAAACTACCACATAATTGCCTATGTCTTTGGAGAAATGTACACGTAGGGAGAAACAGGGCTGACAGAGGCCAAACCATTTACATGAGAATATGAGAAGTGGACATTGAGAGGATTAATGAGAAATGGGCAGATGAGCCTGAGAATGCTCTCAGCCAGTGCAAAATTTGACACTGAAATAAAATTAATTGAAATCTCCTATGGTTGTATGAGGTGAGACAGTGAGACCATTGCCGGTTCACTAAGATTTTCAATTGGCTAGTATTTTAACTATACGACTAGCCCCTGATGTCACACAACCACATGAGCAATTTCAAATACTTTTCTTTAAAGGAGGTTTCTTGCCTTGTACACGTACAAGTAATCTTATTGAAAATAGCAAATAGTCAACAGCCTCAAAATACAATGATCAAACAAATAATATAAATTTTTAAGTCTCATAACTTTATATTGTGTGATACATAGTCTTCTATTTATATATTTACTTGCTTTTCTGAATGCATTTTGAAATGCTGAGGTGTACTTGAGATGCTAAATGATCACTCAGTCCTTAGTACCTCAGCTTACAAATGTACCAGTCCATTATGAGGAATGACTGGTTTATGCTGTTTTGGTGGGCAGCTGGCTGGCACAGCCAGGTGCACTCTGCTCAGTTTTCTTATTTAGCAGAGTCTGAAATGGTGCCATGCTACTCACTGGCAGGAACTTCCAGATCATTGACGGGGTTCTCTCCTGCTTCAGGTGCCACAGGCTCATATTAAAAAAAAACAGTACTCTACAATTACAAAGAAAAAAAACAAAAAAAAAACAGGCTGGCTTTTTGCTCCTAATAGTACCATTGGAAAGACTTTTCAGAATTCTACTGTTGTAAATGGTTACTTTCTTCAAATTTTCAGTATAAATTTGCACATTGCCAGTTTATAGCCACTTGGGTTTGTGTCAGCACTATTTGAAAACTTAAACAGATCATCTGGAACTTCTTCTCCTTGGTGCTCATCCAGGATTTATTTGTGTACATGAGCCAGAAGTAACTACTGTGATTTGTGGATCTACACTGATACACATTTTTAACACAAACCTCAGGAGCCTTAGGAAAAAACCCAACAAAACAACACTAAGTTTTTCTGCAACATTGCAAGATACATGAAATGCAAATGTAATGACCAAAACTCAAATATTATAAAGAAAGAGGGAGGCACAGACCACACAAGACTCACCCCAAACTCTGTGCAAATGGCAGGTGGATGGGCTGTGTGGTGAGTGCACCATTTGGAATGAGATGTCACAGACACCTACCCAGAGTGCTCCAAGACGCTGGAAGAAGGCTCCTGGGCCTCCCAGGAAGTCCCAGTCTAACAAATTTGTTAGTTACCATACTTAGCCATGACTGTCAGAGTAAGAGTTACAAAAGGAACTCACAGAAATAACAGGCATACACTTGGAAGTAAATGACTTTTCTAAATGGCTACAAATAGATTAAACACAGTTGGTCAGTTTGGGGATGGAGCTAGAAGACAAATTGCCTAGAGTAATATTAGGTTCCTTTTATAAAGCCAGCTGTTACTCTGATCATTAGCTATTTAGTCTCAGCAAGCAGATGTTTCTGTTTTTGGGAACTTCTGCTGAAATCATGGAGTTCAGCATATAAAGCAATTGAAGAATCAAGACTTTTTTAAAATGCTGATTTTAAAGGCTCAATTTTTCCTCAAAATATTTGCTTTAGCTTTCAAAAAGCTTTCAGTTTCTTCGGTATGCTGCCCCTGCAGAACATTATAAATTTATCTTTTTCAAGATTTGACGGCTTTGAAAAATAACAGTATTTTTGGGAACATGTATTCTGAAGAATTATGATACAAACCAGTTTCAATCTCAACAAATTCAATAAATCCTTTCATTTTCTCTAGGAAGATATTTCATTTGATCTGGATAGCTTATTAAAAAACAACAAAAAAAATCTGTCCTGATTAAAGAACTTGCCATGATTTCCAAGAAAATTTTAAATGAGTCAGGAGTTCTTCATCACATTCTTTTAGGAAATTTACAAAAACACGTCCTTCACTAAGATATATTTGATGTGATTTATTTTTATGCAACATCCTTAATTTACAGCATTTTGAAGACCAATTTTTGTAACACGATTTCAACACAGTAAAAGTACTCTGGACGTCTCTTGTTTTGCCCTTTCGATGTCACTATTTAACCACCTCTTCGCTGCTTTACTGTTATCCTATCTCAACAAACAGATAAATGAGGCAGTGAAGATAGATACCTTTTCAAATGTTACCTACTTTATGTTTCAGCCTTCAGGTAATCCAATATTTAGCAGAAGCTTTTTGGCAATGAGGATGACAATCCACAACCCAATTGCTAATGGATATACTGCTCCCAAAAACTCTTAATGAAATCTCTCACTAGTCAGGTAATAAGTCCTTGTATCTTCATATAGAAATATAAACTGCTAAATGCTATCTTCACAGTATGATCTTTAATATTTCAATATTACAGAGAAAATGTCAAAGTAACTACAATCTTTACATTTAGTGAAACATAAAGTGTAGTAGGAAAAAACCCAAACATGCCACCTTGTACGTCTAACTGGATGCTGTAAAAATCTAGACAAGGAAATAGTGCTTTTTATAAGGCAAGTAGCCAAACCACATCTAGCCTGGTTTGTAGCTACTGAATCTGAAACTGTGGTGCAAAGGATGTATTCAATAGCCTTGACTTAGGAAAAAACTGAAGTGCAAGATGGCTTTAGCAGAATCACCCACCTGTCAGGCAATAGCAGAAAACTCCAAAGCCTCAAAGTTCAGGCTGCTCCACTGTCTTCAGGTGATCTCAGCAGCTGAGTGCGGTAGCAAGCAACTGGCTTGCCCAAACAATACTCAGCTGACAAGGACAGCTAATGTAAAATGCAGAGTTGGTGGAGATACATTTGAGCTTTGCCCCCCTCCGAGAGATTAGGCTTTCAGAAGTGCAGACTAGAATTCCCTTCTTTAAATAAGTATCTGGAACTATTAAAGAAACAAGCGAAATCTGCTGTTTTTAGAGCACAACCAGAGAAAAGGCAGTAGTAGTAATTTATGCACTGTATCCAGCAAGTAGATAAGGGAATACTGGGTAGCAGCAGTCATAAGAACTCGGTGTGGTATCTTACTAATTTAGAGTCCTTGCTTCAAAAGCCTGAAGTGGATGCTTAAGGAACAGTGAGAAAAAGGCAAACTTAAATGTTAGAAAATTTTCTTGCAAACTCTCCCAGGTTCCATTTCCAGCTCCAAAAATTCCTGAAATAGATGCAGTTTGCAACTGCTTGGCAATCCTCAATAGGTTTTTCTTTCAAGATCTTGTCCAGTATTCTCTCAAAATACTTAAAAAAAAAAAAAAAAATTAAAACCTTTAAGCTAATTGCTTCATACTACACAAGAAGGATGAAAAGTCTTCTCATTTGATGAAACCTGATGTTTGGAGCCAGAAGATGTAGGTTCAAATCCCTTCATCTCAGAACAGGCCTTCTCTCTAGACTGTCTTGGTAAAATGCTTCAGTGGCTGGGCTACAACATGAGAAGGTGCCACAGCCATCACTTTGTCCTTTGTCCTGACAGAAGCAGCAGCAGCCAGACCAAGACACCTGCTCCTGTCAGCATGTATTTAGGGAAGCCTGATTGACTTAAGGTTCAGGAGAGTAATCTGAAAGGACATTTGGGTTTGGATCCGATGAAACTTTGGTGTTATAGAGGCGTCGAGAATGACACAATAAGGTCAGGTAAGGCACGTTCAGGAGAGGAGCTATAGCTGCCTGAAAGCTTCCCCGGAAGCCATCAAAGGCACTAGCTGACTCAGGGAACCCCTTGATCAAAATTTTGGGTTCAGACACCTAAATTCCATAGGCATCCTACTTTCATTGCTGAGCTTTCCTCATAAGATGTAAGACAGTACTTTTATCATCCTCGTGATGACTTTCACCACAGTAATGCTTTCTGAAATTAACTAACCCAAACAATAGTTCCTGTGGTCTTAATATCGTAATGAAAAATACTGATTTGTAGGGTGAAATATAGCTACTTCCAGTGGATCAAAGAAAACCAAAGTCAAGTATGGGCAAGATGTAGAAGGCAATAGGAGCATTCGAGAGGCATGCCTCATCTAGAATAATCTATGACGCTTTTACAGAGTGTCTGCTTTACTTAAAAGGTCTGTTATTACACCTCTATCAATAGTGCCACAATTACCAGCCAGTGATGCAAAATAAGTAAAATAAACCCTCACCTTGTTCCTAAAATCTCCAGTTATTTCTGCTTTAGCCTCAAGACTTAATGGACCAACATCAGTAATTTGTATTCAACAAGCAACCTGCATCATACCTTCCTACAAAAGTATTCTGCTGCCAGCAGCTCCTCAACAACCTGCAGGAGCCAAGTTTCATTTATAGTCCCAGCCTCTTTGAAATATTTGCTATCTTTCATTTAGTGGATTTTGTTTATTTAATACTGTAAGTCCTTTTCTTCCTGTAGATTCATCTTTCTAATACAGAAGGCTTGACATGTATTCAAAAAGGTAACTTTTGTCTTTATGGGAAAAGAAGCTAATTGAATAGCCAAAGGATGTCTTGTACAGGAAAGCCACATAAATGGTGCACGAAGCTGTGAGAACAGAGCTGTTAAATGGGAGCTGGGGGCTCCGGAACTGCCACAGACTTCCAGGCCCTACGGGGAATACTGAGAAGCACAGCACATTTGAAGAGGAATTGAAATTGTCAGGGAAAGAACAGAATCTGTTCACTCTTAAATACCTAATTAGAGATCTCATAGTGGGAAGTGGCCACTTAAATGATGAGCACTGAATATCTGGGAAGTAGCCTTCCTTAAAAAATGGGCAAGTGCCTATTTTTATAAATTAACGTCCCAATTTACAATACAGATTATAATTATAATAGTTTCAAATTACCATCTTATATATATTACTTAGTTTCTCTCCAGGAATCCAGATAGAAGTGCAAATTCAGAGATGAAGCAAGGCCAAATGTAGCTTAGAAAACTGTCCTGATAAATTGTATTGATTCAACATTGGAAGCTACATAACTATTTTAGATATGTCCTACAGATGACTAGTGTGCTGAGTAAATATTTGGCTACACTGACATTAATTTTAAAATGTCATTCATTTCGTCACTTTTCATACCTGACAGTATTTGAACCTAAAATAAATCCATATTGTAGATTTAGATTTTGGTATATATAAATCTCTATGGTACAAAAATGCATAACATATATACGGCCATAATAAAGACAGTGAAAGTAGGAGACTAATCATTTCTAAAAATCTTACTTTTTGTTTTAGCTTTTACATTTTAGATATGGCAGGATTACATTTCTCCTTAGGAGCTATGTATCATCATCCATAGGAACATATAATCTTAAAAGTAAAATGTGCTAAAGCATTAGAAGTAATATACATTAATATTACTATGATGTAATTTAGTTTGAAGTGTGCCAAATAACTGACCTACAAAAATATTGTCAAAATAAGAGGTTAGTGCCAAAAAGAAGGATCTGGTCCCATAGTCCTTTAACAGTCTAAGGACTTACTGAGTCTAAACACATGGACATGAGAATGGACACAAAGTGTGATTGGATTTAGGAAGTCAAAGTGGTGCTGTGCTTTAGATTCTCATTATTTTCAGTTGCGTCCATCCAGTAAAGAGTGCAGAGAAGTTGTTTTCATGTTGATGGTGAGGTGCATGATGCCTGATAACTTGGAAATATAGTCCTGATGTCAGTTGTATAAGAAAACTTAGAATATTTAGGGAAATGTTACTACCTTTGTGCAAATAGTCGTGGCACAGGGATGCCAGAAGCAAACTGAAAATAAGAGAGAGATCTTTTCCAGACAGTGAGAATTTAAAGTGAGACACAACTAATTAAGCAATTAATAGATTAATTAGTTGCATTTTGAAAGGCAAAACCCGGTTGAGGTCAAACAGTGATAGCAGTAAGATGCAGATTAGTGTATTCTAGAGACATGTTTTACATTGTTTGGGGAAACTACCCATACATTTTGCTAGTGAGAGTATGGAATATTTTAAACTCTTGCTTAAATATTTACACTTCTTTGACTCAAATTTAACCACAATTACAGTTTAATTTGTTAAAACATGTTCCTTTTTCTATGAACTTTTTCTTGCCTACACAGATTCATAAATAGTCTACTTTTCGAAAAGACTCCAGATATTATTTCCATAGGAACAACACGACAAAAGGCACAAAAAGGGCACACCTCATTGACTTTCAGGTTATATGGAACACATCAGTAAGCCAGGCAGATTTTCAAAGAATATCTTCAGCCTGAGATATATGCAGACTGAAGATTACAAATTCATAAATTTCTCATTTAAAATAAAAATGTAGGAAAACAAAATGAATTGTCCACATAGGGTTGTTTGGTTTTCTTTTCCCCCTTTAATCTTAATAAAAGAAGTTAATAGAAAGTCTCCAAGTACACAGCACTACTCACAAACAACTGCCTAGGATTACTTATGAGCTCTTATTTGTGACTGAATAACATCTCACTCCACAAGTTCCACTGAACTTCACTGAATGGCACTCTGACAGTACTCAGAAAATACCCTCCTCCATAAATAATTACATCAGTACTTGAGGTAATCAAGTTCCTTGGCTTCAGTAACAATGTGAAGGAAGGTGCTGTTCATAACTCAGGAGGGATATTAGAATTAAGCTCCTAAGCATTTCTTCAGTAAGACAGAAAATGAACTGTCACTGTCTCGTCATTCCCAGAACTTTTTGCCTCCATCTACTCCAATAGTTTATTCTTCAGTGAGCCTGCCTTGGCTGCCTTGTCTTTTTTGGACTAAGTCAACATGAATCTCCCAAAGTCAACAGCAAATCCCTCACTCAGATTCATTAGGAAGGACCGCTTAGAAAGCTCTGTACAGGACCAGCTGAGGACTCAACAACAGTTTTTGAAACTGCGAGCAAATGAGGCTGGGATCTACACGTTGCCTAGCCTCACACTAATAAGCCTAGGCTCCACAACGCAAAGGCAGATTGCAACGCTCTCTAGCAGCAATCCATTCACAGAGCCCTGGGTCCGGTTTCTTCTGTACCAGACATATTTAATGGTAAGAGCCAGATGTGTAATCCAGTTCTTTTCTCTCACCAAACCCTTGGAACCATACGTTGGTTGTATGCAATCATTTATTTTATTTTTTTATGAAAAAAACACCAAACAAACAAAAAACTCATAAGAAAATAATATCAGAATTCAGACTAAGTATTTGTTTCAATGAACTAGTGTTATCAGATTATAGTACAATTGTTACGGAGAGGTACTCCAACAGGAACATATTCAAATGAAATTTGATTAAATCAATCTAATAGCCTATATACAGGGTATTCATTCTTGGGAACAATCACACTGTTGTATACACTGAGAAGTCTAGCTCATGAGTCTTCAGAATGATGCACCATTGTGACCAAAAAATCCATCACATCTAGAAAGGGGGTCCTCTTCAGGTCAGGTTTGAAAACAATAGTGTATTAGTCTAGAGAAAAAAAAAGTAGCTGCACTTGCATCTTATGTATGAGTAGAAAACCTTTTCCCATCCCGTCAGATCTTCTAAATTCATGAATATAACATACATATGCACAACAATATTACATTATACAAAACCAGTTTATTTCTAATAAGATGCTAGATTAAATTATTTAAAACAAACAAACAAAAAAGGTTACAAAAGTTATGTTTATGTCTTGCATTGCTTCCACTGTGATAGGATCACCTGAAGAGAGAAGCTCTTTCCAAAACTGAATTGAGTTGTATTACATTATGATCATATAATCGTATACTTGATCTGTTCTCAAACATTTTCATATACGTCCACACACGTGTAAAAACACCTGCTAATCCTTTTCCTTTAAATAGTCTTGGGAGTACATCCGATTTTAGGAAACAGGTTGGTGATGTAAGAGAGACATATGAAAACTTATGAAAAGTTTTGTAACAGGCCATTCTTTGCCACAGTGTAAGAGAATTACTGGAAGTAAGAGAATTGGAGTAAGTACCCTATTTTTAGGAATAGGTTAGTTTCAAATTGAAATTAAAATGTTATTAATGCCCTTACGAAGATCATACATTTTAACTGAAGGCCAGTTACATTCATCACGTTTATAGTTGAATCATTCCACAGTATTTTCTGAAAAGAGGCAAAAATATTTTTCCCATGATAAAATTTTAAAAAGTAGTTTTCTCTAACTAGCAGAACTTGGTACAAAATTGCTTTCACTGCGAGTAACCTAACACCAATCTTTGTTTATAGAGCTGCATGGTTTCAGAAGCAGCACCACCTATTGGGTGACAAATGTAGGTTAGTGACTACTTTGTCACCACAGACCTATTGTAAGACTGGTTTTGTATACAAAGAAGTGAAGGTCCCAAGTTCCTCATAGCTGAAATACAAGCAGCCAACTGGTATTTTCTAGTGATCTATTTGATAAAAGCTTATAAATTCAAAATGATCATCCAACAAGATATAAACCCTACCACTTAAGCTGCTAGTATTTATTTGACGAAGTACTGAAGAGAGCCCTTCTAACAGCATCAAGAAACTCACCCTGGTTATAATAACCATCATACCGTGTAATAGGGCATTGCATGATTTTTAGGATGCAGCTGCACAGGTCTGCATGAGCTGAAAATGAATTTGGTTATGTAAGCAGTCCTACTAAAATCTATATATGAATCCATATTCTGTATGTGGGGTCCCACGTGAATGAACGACTCGTATTTCGCATGGTTTAAAGCAATCACTGACGTTACCCGTTCAGGGAGAATGAGCCCTTTTTTGAAGTGAAATTTTGCACCATCCCCTTCTCTACGGAACTGTTCATGAGAGACCCTAATGCAACATCTCACATCCCACGTCCCCAAAGAAGCTCGGTTTCAGCATTGCTGGGCATGGATTTTCTCTCTCCCCCCGTCACCGGCGCACACCCGGTCCTTCCCCCGCGGCTGCTGGCAGCCCAGCGGGCCCGGACCCCTGGGAGGGCTCGGCAGGGCGCACTGGGGGAGCAGAAGCAAGGTGGGCTGGCGAGCCCCCACGGGGGTGGCGTGGGGTACCGCGCATCCTCGGAGCCCGGCGGCTGAGGTAGAAGAGGTAGGAGAAACGCGCCCACCCCGGGTGTTGACAGCGTGTTTTCGCGGTGTGGAACAGGCAGGCACTGCGCCTGCATATCTAAGTAAAAGGGATCAGAGACCAAAACACACCGGAGCCCGGAGAGAAAAGTTGTTGCGAAGACCGAAGATGAATTCATGCAGAGATCACTCACCCACTCTGAGGATACAGATGAGCTGGATGCAGGCAACAAGGCGCCCGAGAATGAGCATGTCCAAATCGTCCGTCGCCTCCTTCCGACTGCCTGCCTGCCTGTCCGGCTGTGTCAGCCCCCTGCCCGCCCGCTTGCC
>VZRN01004072.1:1303660-1336001 GCA_013397935.1 Dasyornis broadbenti | reverse complement strand
CTTCCTTCCTTCCTTCCTTCCTTCCTTCCTTCCTTCCTTCCTTCCTTCCTTCCTTCCTAATTTGCTGGAGAAACTTCTGTAAATTCAAAATATTAAAAAGGTCTGTGCATAACGTGTTGTCTTGACAATGGCTGTGGCTACCATCATCACAAATACGATTCAGATACGTGATACAAAACAAAAACCCAGATTCATTAGGAGTCAGGCTGAAATCAAATGAGTCAGATTTTTCAGGTTAAAATATTGGTTTTCTTAAAAGCACTTATTCCCATAAGTCTTTAATATTAAATGCCCCTTTACATGGAGAAGTGTTAGCATGGGATCTCAAATTTTTGTTTTGGCAATATTAAGATACAAAATGAAAGTAAACTGACTGTTTTTGTCTACCTCAATTTTGTTTGGCATGTTAGAGTTTCAAGATCATTGAAAACCTATTAACAGGTGAATAAAGATATTTTTTCATCTTTTAAATTAATGCTGTTTTTTGCACTTTATATAGTGTTACTTTCTTTTTTCTTTTTCAATTGGTCTGAGGCATTACTTTCCAAATTCATCTGCCTCCAAGAACACAGAAAGACAAGAAAAAGTGTTACTTTGAACCTCTTATTTGTCCCTTTCCTAAAGACGAGATGTAACCCAATTGGTTTTCAAAGCTAAACCAAATGACAGTAGATGTGTATATTTTTCTCTCCAAATAAGATCAAAACTTGACAGTTTGATAGCAGCCAGGTGCCATCAGACTCTTGGAAGGGCTGTGTGAGAGACAAAGTTTGGCTTTATTATTTTACATTATTTATTATTATACATTACATTTATTTTCACATAATCTGGCTTTATTATTTTACTTCCCTATACAAACCAGTCAAAAAAAGCTGAAATGTTAGATGCACTAAAGAAAGGGTTTAAACTTGTTTTTTCAGACAGCTGTCTGTCTGGCCTAGCCTTGGAAAAGGCTTCAACACCACATCTCCTGGCAAAGCAAATGATCTAATGAAAGTTTTGTGGGCTAGAAATCTTATAGATCTGTTTCTCCCAGGTTTATCAGCTGATTGTGAAAAAAACCCCATATCTCCCTGCCAACTCTGTCTTTTCTGGCAAAACCAGTCTGTACATATCTAATTCCTTCAGTGTCAAAACAGCTGCCCCTTGTTAAGTCTATTGAAAAGTCAAATTTGTCTACTTTTCCTTCTTGTTTTTGGCTGTTTGATCACAGTGCACCTCTCCGCTATGTAGCACTCAACACTACTACTTGACACTCACTGCTAGTACTCAACACCTGTTGTGAACAAGTGTTTCCAACATATTTCATGAAGATAGGTTCTATTTTTTCTACACAAAACCTCTCTGTGAAGATACACCACTAGCTGAGTTTCTGACTGTTTTCAGCTCTCTGAGAGCCATGGCCATGTTGTAAAATGCTCTTATTCCAGTTGAAAATCCCTTCCTATATTCAAGACAAATGGATATGCCTCTAGGGGTGTTCGGTTATTTTCCATCCTGTTATACAGCAAAGAAATGAAGGGGGGAAATGAAAATAATATTTTGGACTCCTATTTAACATTCCTATTCATTTCTGCTTGGACTATTAAATGTAAAACTGGGAACACAAAGCACAGCTACAACCACACTAGCACATCATCCCACTGCCTGGTTACCTGTTAGCAACACAGCAGTTTCCTGCAGACAGATAAGGCTAACTCCTGAAACGATAAATGAAGAGTGGGCAGGAGTGAATTATTTAACATCCAGTTCCCTCCCTGTCTCCAAACACAGGGTAGTGTGACCTCCTGGAAGGCTGAACTTTTGCTCAACTTTCTGTGGAAGGCCAGGTAGAAGCAGGTCTGCCTCACTGCTGGGGACAGTGGCAGTGTGCAGAGGCTCTGCCAGCTCCTCTGCAGCCTACCAGGCACTGGCTTTGGCCCTCCACTGTGAGACACATAAGGCACCCGCTGTCTTTCATGTCACGCACGCAGTGAGCTGTGCCTACAATTTCGCATGTCCCCTTCCCCTCCTGCTCTTACCGCTGGTAAAGCTCTCATTATTGAGTGTAAAAAAACGTTTTCTGTGCCAGTGAAAAAAATTCTTTTAGTCAATAACTGTAGAATAAGGCACTGTTTTCAGTACTGTCGATGATTAAAAGAGTCTTTTTCTGCTGCCTTCTTTTAAAGATAGTGTACATCCTGACAGGAAATTCAGAGAAATATGACCAAAATGGATACTTTCAAAAACATCAATCTGAAATGGAAAACTCCAGTGCATACTTAAGCTATGTACTGAAGGCATACATAGACTCAAACATTTGGTCATGCAGAGTAAACACCATTCCTACATATGTAGCAGGCTTAAACAATAGCCCATTTCATAGTAAATAATAAATAAATAATTAAACCGCCCTGGAACAAGCCATTAAATTGAGATCTACTAGGTCAATTCCAGAAAAAACAAGGTTTTTTGGCACATTCACAGATCTTATCAAACAGTTTTTCCTATGTTGATGTCACATTTATCATTTTTTTTCTCTTTTATTTGTGAGTTTGGTGATATTCTTCTTCCAGCAAGTGCTGACCTACAAGCACAATAGATATGAACTCCCAGGAACAATTTACCATAATCATCATGCTTGGGTAAACATTGTTGGTGATGTTGCACAGAGGAGTTTTCAAATAATGCATTTTGAATGGTAGGAGCATTTCACTGCTGGAAAATGAAAAATGAGGTTTTTTGTTGTTTTTTCTGAAATACATGTTTATAACTTTATTCCTGCTGGGTTTTTTGTTTGGTTTTTTATTGTTTTGGTTTTTTTTGGTTTTTTTTTTGTTATAGCAAATTGTAGCACTTTTACAGTATATGTTTCAATTTTATCTGGATTAAGAAGCTATTTAGATTATGGAACTGAATTTGCATATTATGACTGGTATTACTCTCATAGTTTTCAAATATATAAGTATTTTTGAAATCTATTATTCAACTGAGGATAAAAGTACACAGTAACAAAACAACAACAAAAGTATGCTGATATGCCATAGCCCATATGAAAAATAGCAGCTATTTGTCAGCATTCAAGGTATCCACAAAATAAATTCACAACTCATCCTTCTTTTGACAGTACCACATGTTGCTAGTCTATTGATAGGAAAAATAAACAGAGGTAGACATGTTGGATTCTAGTACAGAGAAACAAAATGCCCAAGTTTCCCAAGTAGGGAAAGAAATAGCTAAATAGAATAATGTTCCTTCTTAAAGCTAAAAGCATTTATGGGAGTAATTCCATTGTAGTGGCTTTTAAGGTCTCAGAACATCTGTTGTTAGAAAGAGTAACTTCTGAAATTTGAACAAAATTTAATCAGAAAACATAGACGTATCTCAGTTTTTTACTAAAATTTCAGAGCTACCTATCAACTGTGGTAACTGAAATATATAAAATTCAATATATACAAAGAAATAGATGACACATGTAGAGAAAAGAATTCTATATTCTAAAGGAAAATGATGAGATCTGAGATTACTTTTGCCACTTGGTATTTAGTATTTGGGGTTATGATAGACAGGTGCATGAAAAATCTTGCTCAGTACTTGGTAGATATCAAAAATGGCAAAAACATTCTTGATAGAAAACAAAACAGAGAACATAATTACTTATGCCACTCTATAATCCTCTTATTTCTTGACACTTCTAATTATGACTGAAACAAAATTATACCTTAGGTTCCGTTGTTTGGGATTTTTTCCTCACCACACACCTTCAAATCCCCAATGGTTTTTCTTTACAGAACAACAACAAGGATGATCAAAGATGAGGTGAGACCACTTCTGTGTTTAGGGAACAAGAAGGAATATATTTGAGACAAAAAAAAAAAAAAGAGAGAGAGGCTGGGATTCCTCAGTCTGGAAAAGAGGCATCCTACAACCAAGGTCTGTAGAACCAAACCAGACCATGGAGAGCGAACAGAGATGGGGACTGCTCACTTGTCCAACAGGAGAACTGTTGGCAGCAAATGAAGCCAGCATGAGCCAAGTTTGAAAAGACTCCAGCCCTAAAATTCTCTCTGTGATTAAAGTCAGGCCTGTGAAAATCCTTGGAAATGGTGTTCTGGATTCAGTGTATTTATGAGAATTCAAGGAGTGAAACTCAGGATTAGTCAGTGGTTACAGGTTACTTGGGGGAAGTATTGTGTGTCAGTCCTCTTTTTCTCTTTTATGGAGACCTAGTAACCACTGGAGAAAGAACAGTTGCTTTTTCTGAGCCAAATGACACTTTTGGATTACATTGTTATAGGTTCATTCTGTACAAGGAGCTGAGACCTGTAGAGGTCTTGTCAATGACAGGTATGGTCCTGGCTGATGACAGAAATTATATGGCATATTTCAATGTGCCAGGATAGAAAAGGTAACAGTGGTGTTTACCATCAGGCCATCAAAGTATTCTGCCTGCAATAAATGAGCGGGCCATTAGGTTATACTTTCATTAAATGTCATTTGCTTATTTTAAAATGCAGCTGGGAAAAAATGTAAACATTTCCATGGAACTAAATTTCAGGAGAAAGCTAAATCCTTAAGTAAGTTTTATCATTAAGGTAAGTGTTAGGGACCAATTAAGTGAAAGCTAAGCAGCCACGGGTAAGGTGTGCAGGGAGATGACAGAGCCCTGGCTTGAAGTTCAGCTAATTGAACATGGCACAAGACATCTTGTGGGACATAATGACTAGCAGAGTGAGAAGCTGTCAAAAGTTAGAAATAGTACTGTGAAGGTTGTCTGTGTTTCACAAAGACACACACAAAGGGTAAGTTATACAAGTTGAGGGCTGGCCAAAATTCACAATAACTGGAGGGCAATAGTAGCATCTTTTGGGGAGAGGAACTCTTAATGTCAGCAGTTCCTAGGTAACAGTATCAGTAAACTTATGCGAAGCCAAGATTACCTAAGTAACCACTGAAAGTACCAAATTTGAATACCTATATAGTAAAACTGGGATAAATGGGGAAAAATAACTAAGGGTTGGTTGATTATCTGGAGGAAGTGCAGAGAAGAAAGAGAAGGGTCAAGGAGGATGGGGCAACATGCTTGGGAAGATGTTGATAAGTAGCATAAATGGGCTTGCATGTGTGAGCAAGTAGTTGGTCAATAAGTGTTTTTTACTTTAATCAAGCTGACTGAAACATTCCCAGTTGGCATCATGAATCAGCAGTAGTGTGTGAAAACATTTATGATTGCCTGGATTATTACTTCTATTGTGATCTTTCACTGTTTTAAAATATTGTGTAATATAGCTGCGGCAAATACTTGGAGTCAGACCTTAGTGTCAGGTTGCATGATTTCATCCTACCAGAATCAGCAAGCTTCTTTGTTTTGTGGTTATCCTTGAAAAACCCATACTGAATTCCTGGTTCTGTTTGATATTGTCTCGATGGGGAGGTTACAGTTTGCAAGTGAAGACATGTAAGTGCAAGGGCCTCCAATATGACTGTGCTGCCATTATAGGTCATGGAGAACTGGCCAGTGTCTTCTGACCAAATATCAGTGTCTGCTTGGCAGGACATGTTGAATCTCTCTGAATGCCATTGTGTGTCTCAATTGGGATTTTACTGTGAGAACTTTGAAAACTTACATATGTGGAGACATTTAAGGGCTCAATTAAAGTTCCTAAATGTAGGCATTTAGTGCTATTTGAGGATCTGAGAACCTCAATGCCCTGCACACTGTGCTGTTAGATCTACCTCAGGACTTAGATGAAACTTACAGCCATAAGGAGTTGCATGAAACTCATTCATAAAGCATCTCAAGTGTCATCAGATACCTATACATGGGGACCTGAATCTTCTACCTGGTTTGTCACCTTCAGGGAACTGCTAGGAGCTAAATCCCCAAAGTAAAGGGTGTTAGTGTGTGGGTGTGGAGTTTCATTCCATATTGCCTTCAGATATCTGGCTGTTGGAGAAAGATTCATGGGCTGAGGTAAGTTCTACACCTCTCAGAGGTTAGGGATGGGCAGACATTCCCTCTCTCTCCGGATTAGTATCTATCCTCCCTGCTGGACTGACTGTTGCCCATGCACAGTCAAGGACACAGTTCTTCCATGTGCTTAGGAACCTGCGTGCTTCTATTGGCCTCCTCCTTCTTCCCTGGTGGAGAAGAGGAGATATCTTTCACCCTGCTAGGATGCTTAGCGGAACAGGATTTGGGCACTTGTGAGACAGCTGGGAGAAAATGCAGGTACGCTGATTTAGCCAGGAATAGGAGGATGGACAGAAAGGCAGGCTTTTTGCATGGTGCAGTTTGGGGACAGATTGTGTAAATGCTATACAGGGGAAAGGTGGGCTACCCTGTATGAGAGTGGGAAACAGATGTCATCAATGACATGACAGAAATGTGCTGGGAAAAAAGGAAGATGTGATACTTTAATGGAAAATGAGGAAGAAATGAACTTGGAGCAGAGAAGCAAAAAGTTGTTTATTTATGTGTTGAAAGAAATTGACTACTTATAGCAGAAGTGAACAAAGCTGTAGCAGATCCTAAAAACAGACCTGGCAACCATGGCTGCCAAGGCTTAACTGTCTTGTCTAAATCATCTCTCAAGGTACAGACAATTAGCTCACTTCTGGAAACAGCTGAAGAAGGAAATGGCCACTTTTTGTGTACCAGCTGGAGCTCTCATGTAGGCAATACTAGGATACTCAGGTCCCCTCTCCATTGCTTTTGCAACATTCACTGCCTCTTTTCCCTGCCAGAGTTTGCCTGAAGATCCTGAGGCCCATGAAGTCGTGTAAGTGGTTTTGTGAGTTCTACTCCAGTGTTTTTCTGCTGTACAGGTTTCTATCTGCTCAGGAAAGATACCAGTACCACTCTTCCCACATGGGGATTTTTGGAGATGAGCACTGTACAGACAGCTCAGTAACAGTATTTCAGACATAGCCTGTGCAGCACTTCAGTGCAGTTTGTGGCAACTCCAAGCTCTATTTAGATTAAAGGCTTGGTGAAAAGGAAGATTGTTATCAAGATACTATACCCATATCTAGTGTAATTATATATGAAAGTAGGAATACTCTTGTTGAAACATCTTCCATTTAGCTAAATTATTATTAATAGGAGACAGGGAGGCTTAATAAGTGGGATTAGCACACATGAGTGGCTACACTAATGAACTGTTAGCATAAATGAAATACTTTGAACTTTCATCATTTGGAACAAATAAGCTTGTTCACCTCCTGAGTGATTTTTGAATGTACCAAAAATACTTTTCAACCTTTGATGTGCAAGATAGCTACAATAACAAGGGAGGGTGGAGAGAGGGGTGGAGGTTTGTATGTGTACGTGTGTGTGTGTGTGTGTACAGCAAGCTCCCACGGTTTTTGGGTTTTTTTTTAGTTTTGTAATCTCAGACTTCAGACTCCAGAAACAGTCAAGAATATAGAAAAAAATCAAAATATTTGGAAAGATTAACACATTTTTTCCCCCTATGACCAATGTCACCAGAGTGGTGTGAGTTACCTTTGCACTCCAGTTCACCCTGAGCGATGCTGAACTGGGCAGTCAGTCTTGCAAATGCCTCCCCTGTCTTCTAAATGTCCTGAAGCTGGAAATACCCTTAAAGGACTTGCTGTGTGTACCTGTGTGAAAAATTCCATAACTAGAATAAGTGCAACTGTGAAAAACAGGACCCTTTGCCACTCTTTTAGAGTGCGTGCTGGAAGCTTCCATTTAAAACAAAGACTGGAATAAAACCCGTGGTTTACTCTGCAAACTGCTTAAATCAACTGAAAAGGCACAATTTACATTGTGCAGATACCAGGGCCCATAATATCAGAAAACAGGATTACAGCTCCAATATTTTTTATTGAAGAACGTAAGTCTCATCACCAAGTTATGATACTGACAAGCATATCTGTTGTAAAAATTAATGATTTTTTGTAACTCAAATCTGGAGGGGCTGGATTAAGTCCAATTGGCACAGGCAACAATTGTGCAGTAGCTATAAAACATCTTGGCTTTTTACTGAAACAACAGTTTCAGAGTTTCTTGGTATACACTGCAAGTAAAGGACTGAATTTGAAATATTTTGCATTCAGTTTCTTTGTACTCAGAGCATTAAATAATGGAAGGTTTGCATCTCACAGCTGTTTTGTCCTCTCCATCTTTTTAGGGCATGACTGCTGTACTAGTCAGCTGGCTATGAAGCACTACAGTAACATAAACTATGATGCTTTAAAAATGCAACCCTGCTACACCTGATATTTGCAATACCGATCAGCTCAAATTCAAAACATAATTTTATTCATACTTGTAGTATTTGACTGTGCCTGCCCTACTTTGGGACCTGTTATAATTTGTTCTGGGAGGCACAAAAATGACTCTTCCTCAGGACAGACGGATTTTTCTGAGCTGTACTGTGCAAAATTAAGAGGCCTGGGCTCAAATGCCGTTGCCCATATAAATCTCTTCCACATGCTAGCCATGCTGGATGGCTGTTGTAAACCGCAGCAATTCTTCTGGCATGGGCTTTATAGTGCTTTCTCTAAGTCAAGCCTGGAATAAGTAGACCTCTGAAAATACAGATGACCTTTCTCTTCCTAATATTTCCTACAGTATCTACATAACCCCCATATAGACACTTTCTTGTGAGGAATGTTCTCACAAGGTTCAGGTAGGACAATGACAAGGGCAGGAGCCATGTGGATAAGACAGTTCTTCTCCAGTCCCAGGGTATATCTGTAAAAATGCACGGCAAGTTTTAGTTATAGAATTGACAGTGCTGTTGCAATACATCTCCCCACTCCAAATCTGTCTTCATTTCCATTCAAATAAGAATGTCGAGTCTTTACAGAAGGACAATTCAAGCTCACATTGTATTTATAGATCTTTTATGGGATGGAATGAGGATGAAATCCTGGCCTCTAGTAGAGTCAGTGGTACAGTTCTCTTGTTTCTAAGGGTTCACAGTTTAATCTAATCCCCTGTACTTTGTAAAATACATTTTGTGTGCTACAGGTTAAATTTCTTTAGTACTTAGAGACTCCTGTTGAGTTTTGAAATTGTTGGCAGAATAGGTGCTGCCCTTATACTTTTAAATGCTGTCACTTCCTTCTGCCTTTGGAGTCCAAGTGGAAAACAAATGTTTTTGAAAGGCAAATTGTACATGCAGAAAAATAATACATAGTGAGATGTGTTGTTCTTCTTTAACAGTGATAAGCAAGAAAGATTAGAAAAAACAGTGGTGGAATGATTAAAACATGTATCATCAAACATAACTGAACCCATCCCCACCCTGAAATGGCCCTGGTTCTTTCCTCCACTATCTCTTTAATACCATAGACAAACAATTTTATCAAGTTTGTTTGGGTTTTTTGTTTGTTTGTGTTTTGTGGGGTGGTTTTTTTGGGGGGGGGGTTTTAGGAATTTTGGTTTTTTTTTTTTTTTTTGTTTGGTTTTTTTTTGTTTCTTGTATTTTTGTTTTGTTTTGGTTTTGTTTTTTTTCAAATCTAGAGCCATGCCTGTATTACTGTGTTTTTAGCTATGATCAGATTCTATCTAGAAACAACTGGAACTGTATGCTGACCTTCCAAAACATTTATGGAAATCCTCAAAGGTCAAAATAGTCTTGAATTGGGTTAATGTATTAAAACATGGGATGACTGAAGGAGATGAGGTCCCTGAAAGTTTACTCTGAAATGTTTGACTACCCCAGTACACATTCAGCGCTTGGCGTGTAATTTGTCTGGCATACGTAATAGTTTCCAGGATATACAGAAAAGAGCTCTTGAATCAGCATGTTCCCTCTCACTGCCTTAGCAGCTTTAAAAAATATATCTGCATCATGTAATTCTAAAATCCTCAGACATTTAGGAAAGAACTAATTCTTAGTAAGTAAAGGAAAGCCCTCTGTAATTTATTTTAATGTCAAGGAACAGATTTTTCTCCTAGTGCAAACCTATTAAAGGCAGTTTTCATCCAAGAATATTCAGTTGTTGGTGATACTTGTGCTGTTTGTCTGTATATGAAAGAAGTATTTCAGGATACCTGTGAAATCTGTGCACATTTCAGAAACGAATTCCAAAATTGTAATGAGTTTTAGAAAGATTGGCTCAGCTTTTGAGGAATAAAGTATAGCAGAAGGTGATTCTTTTTTTGAAAATCTTAGAGTAGAAGTTATATTCTATAAATTGAACAGAATTTCACTCCTGTGTACACAAATGCATGGAAAAAAACCCTCCTATGCAGGTACTTTATTTGATTTTCTTTTAGCTGTGTAGTCTTAATAGAATTAGTATTAGTGAGATGCTTCAACTGAGAGTTGACAAATGTGTATTTTTAAAGCCTACTATCACACTAAAGGCCATACTGTGCAACCCCTTCTCATGCTAATGAGAAGTTGAAGTCAATGGGATTTGACATGTAAGTGCTCAACAACTTCATAATCTTACCCTAAATGCTTTTGCTTTGATAGATCTCTGCCTTGTTGTCTTGCTGTCTCTCTGTCTTGTGCAAACAGGTTATCTGTAAAACTTTTTCTGGTGATGTACTGTAAAAAGAGCTCAGTAGGCTTTCTGCCACTTTTTGAAAACCTCTTAACAGTGTCTATTAATTGCTGTTTGCTCCCAATTCCATTATAAATATAATTTTATGCTGATATTCAAGCTCCATCTGACAATACGGAGCACCATGATATCAAGATATCTACAGCATCCGTCTGCATGACTGACACAGATTAGACAATTTTGCTTTTTATCAATGACATTTCTGTCACTGAAGGCACTCTCAGTGCAGTACAAAGCCAAATAAAATGCAAACAATACAGTTTGGTCTACTAAAACCCTGAAAATATAGTGCTTCAACATCTCTTTTGTGTGTTTTTTTTTTAAAAAAGAGACTAGCTCTTAGATCTCCTTAAGGAGGATAGAGGTTTTAGTGGCCAAGGAAAGAAGACAGGATCATTCTGGCCCTGGACCTAATGTTTCGCCTGCAGTGATATCTTATCTATGGGTACCTGTGATAATAACAACTGAAATAATTAAACTTGAGTAAAATTCACGCAATTAGATACCATGACACTTATTTACTAGATGATACTCTTTCTGGGCACAGGGAACCAAGCCTGAATCTGTTCCCTGAAGGGCAGCTCAGTCTAACCCATGGAACTACAACAGAGAAAAATGAAAGCACTTTCACTGATTCAGCCTGGTGCTAATACTTATGCATCCCTCCTTACCAGGCAGCTCATGGGCCCATGTTCAGCTAGCACTGCTGCACCTATGCACCAGGAGCCTACAATGGATGTGTTTTATAAACCAAATAATCAGTGAAAAGTCAGTCTTTAATTTTATGGGCTACGAATGAAATGCGTCTGTATTGTATGCTCTGCACAGAATGCTTAATGCAGGGACTGAATGGCATTTGTGATATCAGGAAAAGGTTCTTCACCTCAATGAGATTCAATCTAATGTGCAAATGAACTCCAGATTCTTGGCCTCTGTGTTTCTCCCCTTCCTTTGTGCACATAAAAACCAGAGCACCAGCCGTGGCTGACCTTGGGGTGCGATCACTGGAATGCTGTCACTGTCAGTCCTCTACCACTCTTTTCCTACTATGGAGCAGCAGGAGGGACTCCCACAGCAGAACAGAGCAGAACATCTCCAGATATGGTAATTTGTGTTTGCTTCAGCGGTGGTCTGCTCTTCACTGAAAAGCAAGGGTGCAGTTAACACCCCTGTCTATCTCCAACCATGGTAATCTCTCTGTCCTGCTGAAGCTCAAGTGCTGGGGAACGCAGAGCCTATATGAGCATGTTGCATTGCTCTGCCAGAGGATGAAGCGAGAGGTGAGCAGGGCTGCAGCTGATGCTCGGCAGAGTTTCCAGGCTGATGCCATTCCCATGCTACACATCTGCTGTAGGCTGTAGCGGCTGCGGATGGAGGCATCACACAGAAATCAGATTTAAGGATTGGGAAAGTAACTGTCTGGGCTCTGTCTCACCAGTGGCTAAGCTCTGCCTCTTCCAAACCAGTGTACTGTCCCTCCCTCTCCCAATCATTCATATGTGTGCTGCATATGTACAAGCATTGATACATCAGCTACAAAAGAAACATGCGTTTAATAGGCTGAGATGAAAATATGGGTGAAAAACCTTTACAGAAAGGAGAAAAAGTACTGTTGATTTCTTCTTTTAAAACAAACACATCTTTCTGCCAGTTCACACACAAAAGACTAAATCATGCTAACTTTTTTCTCAAATTAAACAAGAAATGACCTCTATTAACTCCGCAGCAGATGCTTTTTTGTGTATATGTTGCTGCAGTTTTAAAGCTCCCTCACTTCACTAAATTTATCAAAGTTTAGCCTTACTGGCTCACCAGTCAGGGCAAGATATCCACATCTGAAACCCACCTGCACAGCAGAGCATGCTGTCATTCTGTGTTACATTCTGTATCCTCAGAAGTCTGATCATCCTTATCCTTTCCCCTTGGGGAACATCAGAAGGCTCTGTTGAACTTCAAGGCAATGTATCCATGTTCTATGTTTGTATTTCAAATAAGAAGCTGATTAATTAATTTAATAACACATTGATTTGCACTGAAGGAGCTTCAGGATGCTACTACTGAAATAAGAGGACTTACTCTACATAAACACTACCTGAGCTGGCTGCATGGTTTTATTTTAAGAGGGTCACCTGTGGAAAAGCCAGGGTAATTTCGAAACACTTGTAAGAGTCCAGTGCCATTCTCAGATACCTTGTAGTCTGTGCAAACAGTTGATGTGAAAACAATGAATCTAGGTGAAAAAAGAGCTGGTTTTGTTTAGAAACAGCATAAATCTAAGGGGCTTCAAATCAGCAGTATTTCAGAAGGTAGAGAAGAAAATAAGTATCTAGTTCCTATTTGTCCTCTCAGGGTGCAGACAGTGCAAGATAGCACTCTCTAAAACACTTTATTGAAGCTGTAGAGCACAGTCAGTAGCAAGGCACTGGCCTTTGTTGTGGGATATCAAATCCCAGAATCTCCTCTTCATCCTAGACCTGTATCTTCTGCTTCTGTTGGAAAGTCCTGCCCACCAGACTACTCTCCTGGGCAGAGCTGAGGTTGGACACCTCTCAGCTGCTGAGGCAAAACTGAAGGCTTCTTTCTATGGATGAAATGCTAGAGAGCTTCTCGTCAGGAAACAGCACAGTAAATAGGCTTGGTGCACCTGCAAGGAAGGACCATTGAGGACAGGAGTTGTCAACTGCTACCTCTTCTTCCCCCACGCACTGACCTGGCCCAGTATAACCTGGCTACTTCCTAAAAAGCAGAAGCAATCTTGGTTTCTTAGAGACAGGAAAAGGAAGCAGCAGAACTCTGTTCATGTGCTACCCTTTGTAATTATCTGTCACAGAAAACTGTTCACATGTCTGTTTCCTGACTATATGCCAAGGTGAAATGTTCTCTGTTTCAACCAGAAACTCCATTTTGAAACTTGGAAATCTTTCCTAAGTGTATCCATAACAAGCCAAGGTCTTGTTAGACTGACAACCTTTGGTTTTTCTTTGGAAAAGAAATGTCAGGAAAAGCTCCTATGGAACAGTGATACATATCTTTATAAGAAAACAAATACAAACACACAAAAGTGCTCTTCTACTTTATGGGCTTTTCTGAAATTTTGATTGGTATGTGTCAAAAGATTTGAATATGTGAAATAGGACAATCTGAATGTCCTGACCATTGAATAATATCTCTAATTATTGAATATTTGACTCCTCCTGAAGTTAGGATCAATGGTTTCTCAATAGCTCAGTATAAAATATCAGAGTCAAAAGCATAGCCAAATCATGAAATATTTTGATTGGAAGATTACAAAAATAAAACTTGCCTCATCAGTTCACCAGCTACAGATCATCAGTTATATTTCATTGGCCATGTTATTTTTGAACTGCCTCTAACAAAATGCTGCAGACTTTTGACTTGTGTTTTTAGAAATGAGAATAATTGCAAAAAATGTTATGTACCAGTCCAAGGGATTGCCCCCAGAATGTGAACTTCAGTGGCATACCATATTTATTCATTAATTTAGCAACTTAACATTTGCGTAAAGCCCAGGTAGAGCTATTCCAATGAATAATGTTGCACAATAACTTCAGACATCTCTACTAATCCTACAGAACATCAAAAGCAATGCTGGCTGCTATTCAGCACTGGGTTCAGTGCCATGACAACAGATGGAATTCATGGCTGAGGAGTTAAAAAACAGACTTCCATCCCCCTGTCAGTTTTTGTAAGAATCCCTAAAGAGAAAATTATGCAAACTAGCCGAAACTGAATGTAGAAGAGGAATGTCTGTGACCGTGTGCTATCTGCATTTACACAAAAACACTTATTTGAGAAACAGAATGTAAATGGTAAAAGTAGATATGGAAATCTTACTTAAATTCTTTCAAAGGACAAAGAGGAGGACGAGGGAGAATGGACTGGATTTCTCTTCCTCTGAGTTCGACTGAAATTCATAATATTGTGGTCACAGGCAGATGACATGAGAATGTTTTTTTTATGTTGTTAGATGAATGTTCCTATGTTTTGTGAAGAGATCATTCTGAGACATTTTATCTAAATATGTATGTTTTGCAGTAGAATTTTATTTGACAATATTATGATATAGGTAGATTCAACATTTTGGACATTACTGTCCTGTAGTTAAGGAAACTATAAATGAAAACCTAGAAGTTAAAAATACTTGTTGATTTACATCATCCATTAACAAGAAAACTTTTGAGATGGATGGGAACTGCAGATGTAAAGGAAAAAACATCTTAGACTAACTTTTGTTGCCCTTTTTTTTTTTTTTTTTTAGCTAGTCAACATCCCACAGAGATATGGTGATGAGTCAGATGTGCCTACTATGCAACTACTAAAGACCACTGTTGCTTCAAAAGACCAGGCAGTCATGCTTACCGAGTTTAGAAGACAAAATAACCATACTGATGCACAAAAGGGTCAAGTAACAATAGGCTCAGTGTTGCAGGTAGAAATGAGAATTCTGGGAACTGAGATGAAAGTAATAGAAGAAAATGTAGTCTTAAGACTGGATGCAGCAATGCATTGTTCAAAAGCTATCTTATCCATTTGCTAAGGTGTTTGCATGATCAGATAATACATGTAAGGCAGAATATAAAATAGAAATGCCAACTCTTTAAAGGTCCCCTCTGGCTACCTATCCCTGTGTCTAATAGAAACACAGTGTTCCATAAATAGATTTTCAGAATTTTCTTCACATTTTTCTAGGCAGTAAAAATGTGCTGTCCATCAGAACCATCTGTAGTACAGAGCAGAAGCATGAGCGATTTTTTTTCCACAAAACTCACCATATGGTTCTGCATTCATTTTATTTTGGAATGCTTGTTTAGTACCCTGGTGATTGGGTGCTGCAGGAAAAAAGGGAATGTTTTAACATTTCCTCCCCTATCTACAAGGTCTGTAGCAAATTTGCAGTGGTTTGCCATTGCAAGAATATGTAAGGAGCAAAAAACTTAGCTAAATATATTTTGCCTATATGGGTGATTTTTGAAGAAGTTGACCGAAGGTGTTCTTGTTTTGTGGCCTTTGCTATGTCACTGAGAATTTTCTTTTATTTCTTTTTTTTCTACATATGGTGAAAAGAAAGAGATAGCCTTTGATAATAGCTGCAAATTGGTTTATTTTATTTTTTGACTTGTTCTCTAATTTGCTGCAGTAGTTATGACTCTGAAATATCACTATAATTTTTTTTCCTGGAATACCTGAAGTTTGTGTCTGGTTCTTTGGTCTGACCTATGACAAAGAACAAGCACAGATATGAAAGACTTCTCTGCTCAAGCAGTGTGATCAGATGTTCAGCTGTGCGTAGTTGCATTCAAGGTCATTCAGATGCAGATTTTAGATTTGAGGGACATTTTAAAAATATGGTCAAGAGTATAAATTATGTGTTAGCCTTGTTTTGGATTCCCAATTCATATACTACAAAAACATTTATTTGGTCTTTAGTAAGACTACTCCTTCATCTGATGTTTCATATAAAATTTAATGTATGACTAAATTTTATATAAAATTTAATGTATCACTAAATCAGCCTTGTTAAAGCTGACCCTCAGCCGAGTGGAGACAGAAATTAATCATGGTAGACAGAGTTATGTCTTTTTAAGGCTAAGAAAGATTTTAATGTGCTCATTAGAAAAGAAATTCACTAACAAAGTTAACATTGTCATACAATAGAAATATTCCCAATTTTGTGATACACAATGGGGCATCCAATTTAGGAAGGGTCAGTGAGTTTCAGAGGTCCCTTTCCTCCTTTCTGGAGCGAATACGTTCTTTGGAAACCTACCTTTTGAGGAGAGGGTGGAAGGCAGCAAAACCTATTGAGATGACAATGAGATCAAAAAAGAAGGAGTGATTATTCAAATCCCTCAGAGAAATAAAAGCCTGAAGTAAGAAGAACTGAACCCAAAAAGGACCGGGCAGGGCGGGTAGCGGGCAAAGGGGAATGAGAAGCAGAAACTGAATGCAGAGGGCAAGGCCTGAATGGGAAGCAGTGAAAGAATTAGGAGTTGAAAAGGGAAGGAGGAGGGGAAATTAGGGCTGAAGAAGAGAAGAAAGCAGTGAGAAGGCACATCATGGTGAATGAACAGAGATGGAAAGTTTATTCTTCTCAGCCTGTAGCAGTTCTTTTAAATACTTTATATGATGGGTCTATTTGGCTAAAGCACAGCTTAATTGTTGTATTGCTTGTTCTGAAGTCAGATTGATCAAATTTTCCAGTTTTGCATCTTTTGTCAGAGTGGGCCATGCTGGTGAGTGGCAGGTACTGTAAAGTTTCAGAAGGCCATGAGACAGCACATCCAGTCCTCCACTTGGTTGCTTAGAAACACTAATGAATTGTATTAGGAATTTCTCACCTCACATTTGCACTCCCCTATGCTTCAAGTATTGCATTTCAGATAATAACATGAGCAGACTCCAGGCCTGCAAAAAGAAACTCTTCTTTTTGTGAAGAAAGCTGCTTAAAGCTGCAACAACATCAAGCATTAGATCAAATATTTTTTCTCATAATTTTTCTAAATTTTTCCTTCTGCAGCCTCTGTACTTAATGTCCCAATTAATTTAACTTTAAATGAACTTCAAACTCTTTTAAAAAAATCATTGCACTTATTGGAGAAAGAAAAACCGATATTTATCCTATAATTTTCTTCTGGTTTTGAGCATAGTAGTCCAGCTGCAAGTGCAGTTTCCCTTTCAGTATTGACATGTAATAGGACGGGAGTCAGTGTCATCTCCAAGCATGGGCTGTAGCTTTGAAAGAGTCAGCACATGGAAGCCTTGAGGAGAGTTATCTCCTTTTGTGTCATTTAGCCTATTGCATAATTTGGCTCAGGCTGAGTCTCTTTCTGATTGCTTTAAGATCTGAGAGAACTTCATGGGTCCTAGACATAAATTGAGTCTAATATATGTTGAGAAAGAAAAGAAAGTAAAGCAGATGTCAGAGAGGGAGAGGGAGATGATGATGAGGACAAGAACAAGGAAGATGGTGAGGATAATAAGGCGAACAAGGAAGAGGAAAAGAAAGAGAGAGAGAAAGAAAGGGAAAGAGAAAGAGAAACAGAAGAAGAGAGAAGGAGCTGGTTATTTGTTCCAATGAGGTTTGGCTAAGAAAATTTACAGGAAAGATGATGAATTCCTTAGCAGTGAAAAACCTGTTTTACAAATACTTAAATGTTTATGTTTTATTTCATCCCATGAATTTAAGAAAACTAATTTAAGAAACAAACAAACAAAAAAAAATGCATAAATCCAGCAGAGTTCTTTTTTTATTATTTATGAAGAACCACCAATGCATGACACTACACTTTAACAAATTAGACATAGATGTTAAATACATCAAGTAATATAACTGTGGAAATAATGAGATAAGGTGAAGTGTCTGATTAAGCACAGCCTCTAGAAGAATAAAATAATTTGAGCATCCTGTTACAGTCTCTAATAGGAAAAAAGTTAACAAACAATGCTTATTAAAAAAGAAAAAGTGATTTACTGTAGGAAGAGCTAGAGAAATAAAATCTCCCACTAAGAAAGTAAGTCACAAGCTTTTATTTTAAATCAGAATAAAATATATTTTGCCATCACCAAGAATACATTCTTATGTTCTGTAAGTTTTTGTTTGCTTTGGCTTTTTTTTCCAAATTTAGCTAAACTGCTTAAAGTTCTGTTGTACATTCAAACTCTAAAAAGAAATATTGGGAAGCTTGTGCAAGGTCTCTGTCTGTCTTTTAGAGTCCTGAAAAGAACAGAAGATGGCTACATCTGCAATTCTGATTTCAGTCACAGCAAAGTGCAGTTATCAGTGTTTCACAAGGGAAAGTGTGATTCAAAACACACCAAAGATTAGCATCTGAAGACTTTCTCCTCCCTTTAAAAGGAGGTGATCTATTTATTAATAGCATTTCCAAAGAAATTAATGAGTTTCTATTCATTCCCCTTCTCTCTCCATATGAATGCTGTACTCAGTGTTCCTATGTTTCTGTGTGTTCATGAACCCTGAAATGGAGAAACTGACAGGGAGTCTAAACCAAGTGTTAACCTCTCTTAAAAGCTTACTTTCACATATGCCTAGATGAAGCCATTGCTCTCACTAGAAAGAAAAAAGAACATTGTCCAGATATTTCAACAAGTGTTTTTCCCCCTTTTTTTCAGCAGAGTGTCTTTATTGTTTGTTTCTGATTGGTAGTAGACATTAATAGATGAATAATTAATACTTGCCTCCAAAGAAAAATTCTCCTAAGTAGAATTCCTCATGACAAAATCATTGCATTTCAAAGAATTCTGCATGTACCAGTTGTAAGACTTCTGAGTGATCACTCTGCAGTGGCATCAGCCACCCTTGAGAGCATGTATTAATTGGATCTCATCAATGCCTGGAGGTTTGATGGGTCATACACAATGACATCCCTTCTGTTTCTTCTGGCTAAAAGATGTATGCAAAACACTACTGTACACTAACCTAACTTCTGTTGACCTAACATTTAAGGTCTTTCCTGAGCTAGGGAACAATTTAAATAGTCCAGCTTAAAGATGTTCAGTAAAGGAATTATGAGTCAGAGATTCCACACCCCGTCATGTCATTATATTTAACATTTGACCAAACATTGGCTGAGTGGCAGTAGTTGCCTATATACACATCCTGAAATAACAGGAAAAAGAAACTTGAGTTTGATTAGACCACAAAGAAAAAGATGCAATTTAAGCCAAAACACCTAATGTTTACCCCAGGATCAGAGCACACATCCTCACTAAAAAAACTGCTTGACTGGTGAGTGAAGACTTGGGCAGCTGACGCAACCTCTACATAAATCTCAGAGTGATTATTGTCCTCCACTCCCTTGGTTCTTGGAAGGAGACCTCTGTGCCTTCGAAGGATACAAGGCTTATATCCTACTCTGGCCACTGACAGGTAGGTGAAGGACATGAAAGGTGTGTCCCTGTTCAGCCTGCTTGTCACTCCCGCTCCCATAGCAAAGAAGGAGAACGTTATGGTCTACAGCAGACCTGGACTTAAAGCAACACACACAAAACAGGAATCTCATCCTCCAGTTAAGCTAGAAGTTTCATTTAATTTGCGAAACTTTCTAATATTGTGCAACAATTTCTATCATTTGATTGCATAAACCTGCTTACCAAGGCTTGATTGTAAGTCTTTGGTAAATCCAGTTTTACTACTTGAGAGGACACACGTAAGTGTCAGCATTTGGAAAGAAGTGCTTAAGCTCTGTGTGGAGTTGTTAAGAGACTTGACTCAAAACATATGGTTAAGAACTGAAGAGTAGGAAAATATTTATCTAAACAGTGGAAATTTGCAAACTAAAAGGAATACATATGAAGACAATCAAGATCTAGGAGAGAAAAAATTGAAGCAAAATTTAGACAGTCATGCAGACAGAAAGGGTGTATGAGAAAGAAAAGCTCCATAGGAATGAAGATCTATTTTCATCCCCATTATATAAGGTAGACAACTACATGTGACAAAATACGAGCAGTTTTTTAAAAATAATGTACTGCTGGTAGGGTTACCATGTGAGTAAGGTATGTAGCAAGTAATACAATCTGTCTTTCCTGAGTGACTTTCATAAAATCAGCAACTCTTGCTTTCTAGCAAACAATGGGACATTCAGCTTATATGTGAGGGGAAAGGGCATTCCAGTGAAAAAAGAGGGCACAGAATGGGAAAGAGAAGCAACATTGGCACAAAAGAGCCAAAGAATGCCAATTCAGAAGGAGAGTGTGAAAGTAAAATCTGCTTCCATGCCTGCTACAGCATATATTACACAACTGGCACTTACTTGGCAAATCATCCACTCAGGCACTGAACTTGGCAGCATCACAGGGATAACCTCTATGTGAGGAAAGACTGTTCTTCAACAATATCTCTAAAATGTTTGGCACCAAAGTACTTTTTTTTAAAGAAAGCAAGCATTTCTTCCAGTTCGTATTTCAGTTGAAAATGAGCATTTTCTTTTGGCTGCAAAGGAGACATCCTGCCCCTGACTTTTGGTATATTCTTCATATGGTGTTTCAGATTACTTGGTATTGTGTACAAATGCCATTGCACAACCATCCCATTTTGTAGATGTTCCCATGTTAGAGAGCAATGGGTGTATTCAGAGACTTGCTCAGCTTAAAGGATCTCCTTGTTAATTATTTGAGGAATTATGACAGAGTGCTTGAGGGTGCAGTGCCCTGGTAGAAAATCTACAGATAGAAAAATGAAAAGCCCTCAAAATAGTGGTGAAATTGAAATGTATTTTTTTTTTCCACTGACATACTATCTTATGTTCAGTAGTGAAATAAAAATTTGGGATGTTAGTAAGAGGAACAGTCTTTTTTATCTTTAGCAAAGTAAATCTATTCACTTTAATGGTTTGCTGCAGGTTATATACTTACATTACATACTCAGGTCATGTAGAAAATCAGTGCCCAATAGAAACATGAAAGGGAATGTTTTTAATTTGTGTGAGACAAGTTAGGAACATGTTTGAGGCATCACAGGATATAGCTTTGGATAGTTGCTTTAAAGAGGGCTAGGATCACATGACTCCTAGGATGAGATAGGGTGTTTATAAACACATTCCAAAGACAAAAAATCCGTCTTCTGAATAAGAAGAACTTAACACTCTCAAGGAAAGCAGAGGTTAATTTTAAATGTCGTTGGAATTATGATTACTAGAAAGAAACAAATGTGTGGGTCTTCCAATTTGCAAAGAAACATGACAGTCAGCAGTGGCAAAGATGTTTATTATAATGCAGATGAAATTAATTCCTACAGACTTTGACTTACATTTAGTCTCTAAGGAATAACTGAAACTTTTCAGTGAAGTTAAAGAGCAGGATATCTTTTTGCTGTGCACAACAAATTCAAAGTCTTTCAATCAGGAGAATGAAAGTCACATACAAATACGTAGGCATTGTAAGGAACTTACACTCTATTCAGTACCTCCTACAGAAAGCCTGTTCAGGTGGAACATGGACATTTCTTTTAAATAATGTAGGTGTAAATGCTGTCATGAGTTTTTGAGGATATAATCATTCTGAGAATTATTCTTGCTTGGGAAGATTGCAGCAGTGAACGAGTAGATCTTTGTAGGTAAACATTTTAAGAAGCCTTCTAAATAGTGTTTTCCCATATGCATTCCCATACTTACTACCAGATGGCATAAAATGGCATCACATATTGATCTCTCTTTTTCTCTTTCACTTCCTCTGTCACTCATTTTGATGAATAGAGGGTCACAGCCAAAATGACACACACATGACAAACGCCTAAGGCCCAGATGAAGAAACAAGACTCATTTCAGGTCTGAACTTGACCATTTTAATGATGGTGGGAAGAGACAGGAGCTCAGTGTGATCAGATGGGATAAGCAGCTGACTTTCACTCCCTTCCTTACTGTAATGGACAGACATTTGGTCTTTACAGGACCTTTACCCTGGCTTTTCCTGTGTCTTCATGCTCTGAGGCTGCAGTATGTCCTGTGTTGGGTGCACTCCCAGAGTGCTTATGCTAGCCTTGAACGTTCATACACACCTGTATGGGTACAGATTTCCTGAAGGACTTCACACAATATTAATTCCATTCCATTATCTTAAAAAAGAACATCTTGCTTTAGAAGACCGTGAATCATGTAGAGAAAAGTATTTTTTAGAGGATGGGCAACATCTTAGAGAAAACGGGCTAAAAGACCAAAATGAAGGAAATCTTCAACTCTGGCAATTTCCAGGTGAAGATTTTCTTTGTAGTTGTTGGAGACATATTTAGCACCTCTTCCTCAATTTGTCTGCCTTGGAACTGAGATCATAGGCAGATACAGGATCTTCTCATTTAAATTATCTCTTCTTCCACTGCCAGATAATGCCATGGAGTCAACAGTAGGGAATTGCAAATACTCCTTTCCTGTCTGGCATATAGTAAGCCCTGCTTGTATCTCAGATCTAGGGGTGTCTGCTCCTGTGTGCTAGCACAAACGTTACTTGCTGAGTAAATCAAAGAGCTTTCACTCTCATAACTATATTGCTGTGGCTTATATCTTGCACAAAGGCCTTAAAGTAGAAGGTTTCTCTCCTTTACCCAAAGTAACCACATTTAGTTTTGGAATTACAACCAAGATGGCGGCTTCACAGCCTAACAGTCACAGCAAATAAAATACAATCACATGACATGCAGTAAAGATTTTTGATTAAGAGACATCAGCAAGCAACCATAGATCTGTAAACACTAGGGATTTTTAAAGTTCTTGGAATTGTTTGTTTGTAGTTATTTCTGTGTGTTGCCGCTGCAGCACCTGAGAGGGTCACAAAACTCTCATGAGCAAGCAAAGAATGATACCAGTTGTAGGAGAAAAAATAGGAGAAGACTGAGAGAAGAGGCAGTCATGCAGAGCATTTGCAGAACAGCCAAGGTCACAATCCATGCTTCCTCCCCTTTATGAGTTCCCCATCCTTCCTTCCTTGTACTAGACTGTTGGCCAAATAAATATCTGCCTTCTATCCAAAGGTCTTTCTCCTGGTTTTATCATCATGATCAAGCTAATTGGGAGCAGGAGGGTAAATGAGGCATAGCTGATGCACATGGCATGATGCCCAGCTGACACTACTATTAAGCTGATGCCGGAAAAGTTAGGAAACCATAGCCTGGCATGGAATAATAGGCCTATTGCGACTCAAGTGTGGGGCAGAGAGAGATTTTCGTGCAGCTGGCACCTTGTCTACAAGTGGCATACAAGAGAAAGTAATAAATGACTCGACTCTTTATGTCTCCTAGGTTCAAATCATCACAGTTCATCAGGCACCCATGAGTCTGACTGATGACTCCGTGTAGAAAGCAACAATCATTTCCTTTAAGAGAAATGAGTGACAGATGAAGAACAAACTGCAGTTATAATCTCACCGTTCATGAAGTAGGTTAGCAGTTTAATGGACTGTACTTATTAACTTATTTAAATTCCAGCTCTCTGGTTTTATATCTGATGTGAATATCTATAAATTAAACATTGCTTGTGATGCAGAATAACAGTTAACAGCTGACATCATAAACAAGGTACACTGGAGACAAACTAAACTTTCATTTCAGAATGATTTTGCTCCTTCAAAACAAGGTACTGGCATCTTGCTCAGCACTTTTTCCACTAAAAGCCTGTTTGCCCAAAGGGGAGCATCTGTTAAAATCACAGCTGCCACATGGAAGCCTTTTCCCATATGTACTGCATGCAAAATGAAATGAGGACATAAATTTTTTCAACACAAATGAAATACGGTTTTTAAGCAAAAGAGAAAAATGGCTATATAAAAACCAAACTCTGCTGATACATTTGGGTGAAACCTGCCTTTGTCACTATATCTAGTCTGATTATCCAAATATGCTAATCTGCTTTGAGTACCTGACTTTGGAGGGATAAGGTTGAGCTTCTTGGATTAAATACTCAAATCACCAGAAATTTTTATGAAGCTTTAGAGCTATTTCTGAGTATGTTACTGCTTGGTTGAAGATGTTGATGATTTATTGGAAGCTGATGGATAATTAAAGGTTGTATATATAGAGTGGTAACCATTATAAACCAATTTTTACTATTTATTAGCATATTATGATGAGGTTAATTAAGTAGAGAAACAACTTATTCAGTGTTTCAATGGCTTTGCCTTTGATGGGAATTTTCTTGAAGATAAGCTGAATTTCTAAAACGTTTGGGAACATTCAGACAGGAAATCATAGCTAAATGCTCCCCTTTTAAGGGGTTGTGTTTTAATTACCATAGTGTTTCCTTCTGTTTTTTCCTTCTATGGTGCTAGAAATATAACAGATTTTTATGCACTTAGAAGCTATTGCAATTATTATTTCGGTCAAACAATTCTCTGGTAAAATGTTGTTCCTTAATGTTTGATCTGCTTGTATCTCCCTTTCCCCCTCACCACAAGTAGGTGCAGCCAGGAGGGACTGAAGAGTGGAGATTGAGAACTGACTCGAGGCACCTTTGCTCTACTGTTGGTTGCGTTCCACACCTAAATCACTTTCTAATTGCAGAGCTATGTATAGGGACTTTCAGTTTGGGTACAAAACTGGTTTTACAAGGTTATTTTCCTGTCATAAGGGCACAGGGAGACATCTTAAGAAGGATGGAGGGGCAGAGGACAGAAACATGGCCCAGACATGAGAGGTTCTTGTGGGTCACAAGAGTCATAGTCAGGAAACTACTCCTACCACCCTGCAGCACTCCACTGCAGTGTCTAGCAAGAATGATTAATCCATGTTCAGAACTGTAGGAAGAACTGTAGCTGCATGGGCACTCCCGACATCACAATATTTTCCTATTCCAGGGCTTTTGTAAGGGTTGCCTATTCCTCAGTCCCTTCCAGCAGCTACTGCTGCTGCTGCTGTGCATTTGCAGCTGCTGTTTCTGTGTGGGCTTTGATGCCATATGGCACCATAATTCTCACCATAATTCTCACCATAATTCTCACTTACTTACCACAGCTCTGCCCACTCTCCTAATATCCGCAGCGTTATTGAAAAGTACATCACTCTTTTCTTTGAAGAGAATGTTATGTGTTTTGGCTGTTATAGTCTGCAGACCTGAAGGCTTAATTAAAGTGATGCAATTTTTTTTTTTTTTTTATATCACTCATAACACATTTGCTGCAATAGGTGGGAAATACTCCTCTTTACACCCATCCTTACCTGGGCTGCAAAGCTCTTATCAGTGGGCAAAAAGATGTCGCCAAATGTGCAATCTTTGAAAAGTGCAGTTTTCAGTAAGGCATGCCCTAGAGAAATATCAGAGATGACTTGTTTAACTGGCTGGGAATGTTCGTTCAATGTGCTGTGCCATGAAATCAAACAGGCTGGAGGTCATCTGGGCTCATCTTTCAGTCTGTTTTTCAGTTTAAAACCTGTAATGTCAGGGTGCTGTGGGCAGGTGGATGGTTTGATCTGTCTCTGGGCTTTTCTCTAGTACTGCAGTACCCAGAGCAGACATCAGCCAGAGATGAGAATGAAAAAAAGGGGAATTAAAATTTTTTGTTCTGTCATTCTTCTACCTTTTTATTATTGTTCCTCTCCATGTTTGCTGTATGTACAAAAATAGCAGTGAGCTGTAATGATCTCCTGTTTCTTCTGCCAATACTCTCAATTAACAACACAACTGGATCAGACTCATGGGTACATGCTTTTGTCTGTCAATGGAAAGTAACACTTTTCTTGACCTTATATACTTACGCCCTTTTCTCAAACAAGGAAGAATTTACTGTGCAGATATACTGTGCATCCTTTACAGAAACGTAGCCTGTTATTAGTCTAGAGAATTTCTTGTGCTCATTTGATCCTCTACTGTAAACTATTCACCAGGCACCAAAAACACCACTATGCCGAGAGCAACCTGTCTGAAGGGCATGGGATTGAACAGTTAAACTTTTATTTTCAGAGTTACAAGGTGTCAGCTGATAGCATCTTTGCTTTCTGCTTTGTTTCAATGTGAAGTGCCCCATACAGAAAACATTCATGGCATATGAATAATAAATATCTCTCAGTAACAGCTGGAGTTTCTCAGGGTGCCAGTGTTCCTCTCTGTGAAATGCTTCCCTGTATAACTTACTAGGTGTGTCTGATTAAAGTGGAGACAGTATATACAATTACACCTAACAAAGCGATACCTCTGAACAAAAAGGATCACTGTGTTGCCTGGAAACTGGTAGACTGTCTAAAACTGAGCACCTGCAATTGCAGACCAGTGTTAACTTGTCCTGCTTTTGGGCAGGAGTGGACATGGGAATTCAACCCAAGAGCAACACATTTGTTTGTCATCAGGAGGAGCCCTGCCATGGCAGTAAGGGTCTCCTCACTCCACAGGCAGGGTCACCTGGACAGAGCAAAAGGCATTTTACTGCATACCGTGAGGCTGTGGTGTGAGGGTGACTCCCAAAGTCTCTGTATGTAGGAGCCAAGAGCCAGCCATACATGCTTCAGATCCATTCTGGATAGAACATGGCTGTTGTGATGTCACTCTAAATTCTGTTCCCTTCAGTGTGGGCATAGCAGCAAATTCAGGCTCTGAGCATGAGCAGGGGTTTAGCTTGAGGATAACTTTTGTGTATGTATTAATATGTTTGTTTCTTTGATTCAGTGCTGGAGGAGCATTATGGACTTTTTCCTATGATATAATGTCACAATTAGCTGGGAGAGCCACTGAACTTTTCATGAAGGACATTTCATGCCATCATATTTGCTAAAAAAATTTTTCATGCTTGCAAGAACAAGAATATAGACCCAATTATTCTTAAAGTGGCAATTTTCTCCATGTGAATTTAATTAGAAAATTACTAAAGACAAAGTAGGGTCCTTTCTTTTTAGAAACGCAAGTTTCAGGAAACAAATTGCGTAAATGTTGCTGTCTTGGTAGCCTTTAAAATGATAACAATAATAACAACAATAAAATCTTGTTCTCAAAAGGCCAGGAAAGCATTTGATGTAAATAGATTCAGCTCCATGAAAGCACATGGATTTTTGCCAATTGATACCAATTTAGAATCTGTCCTGACCTTTCATGCAGGGATATAAAGTACCCTTATGGCAACTGCAAATTTTGAAAATGACAGAGTTCTTTTAAGACGTGTTTTACAGAATAATTGGCCCTTAAAAAGAGGAAGATTTGATAACAGAACGTCTATGTGGGATTTTTGTTTTGGTTTGGTTTGTTTGTTTGTTTTTATTTCAGAGGGGGCAACACAGTGAATCAAATTTTCTTGAAGATCATTACTCTGTTACTCTAGGTTATATTGGATTCAATCTCAGTATGTGAGAAAATTCAATTGATTGTGATGGATTTGTTTGCAATTCAAGATGCTTGCTCAATACACCTAAGTTGTCAGAACTAGATTTTGTGATAAATAGAAATAAAACTTTTATTTGTGAAAGACAGATGAAACAGGGCAACATCTTTTCAGCCTAGTTAGATACCTATCCCTTTAAACACTGATCTTCCTAGATGTCATTGAAGGAAACCTTGAAAAATCTTCTTGACACTCCTGTACCCTCATGCTGAGGTGACAGGTAACTATTTCCCATCATGGACCTCAACCAGCAGTTGTGTCCTCTGCATCATACACTGCCATTTATTCTTGGAAACAGGAAATCCTGAATCCAGGTCTTCTTTATCTGAGGAAGATTTGATTTCATTCAGATTTCATCAAATCTTCCTCAGATAAAGAGGACCTGGATTCAGGATTTCATTTCATTCAGACCCTGTTGAAGGGTGATCAGCCCCGCAGTGCTGTGGTGTCCTGGATAACAGTGCTTGGCTCCCTTGAAGCTGCATGGTGCAAAGGGATGTGCAGTGTGCAGAAGGCAAGTGAAAATTATGTTCTCTTCTGGGTAAAGGGAGAGAACCCTTCTCCTTTCAGGCTTTCCTCTTCTGCTCCCTTCTACTGTTGGCAGGTGTCCAAAGAGGAATGCATCTATGCCTGAATTACATGCCTCAATTGAATTCATTGTCCATTAATAAGGGGAGTGGAATATACTCTGTATCCAAATGGTATATTAGCCCTCATATTGCAGTATTTGAGAGGAGCTATGCATGGCCAAGACCTTCATGTTGCTCCTCTGTGTCTTGCCATCCCAGAGCAACACAAGTGGATCTCCGATCTTTTTCCCACCTGCTTTGTTTTTCTTTCTGGGAGTAAAACATCTTCACTTTCTCACTTACTACTTCTGCCTCAGCCTTTACCTGTGAATTTCTGCCCACATCTTCTGTCCTTGATATAACACTTCTTGTTTGTCCCACTCTGCCTGAGCAACTGAGGACAGCAGCTTTCAAGAGCTGCTTTTGTAGCCCTGCCTCAGATACCTTGCTGTTTATGGGGTGACATTTGACTAATAACCCAGCTCTGTGCTTTGCAAATTGATTTGAAAGTCATAGCCAGAGCCACTGTGAAGTTTTTTCCATGAATGCACATTTCCATGTCTGTTTGATGTCTCTTCACTTACTGGTGCTCTTGCTGAGACTATGCAGCTGGAGAGGGGTAGTCATCCGTAAGTCTTACTTTGGTAATCATCCTCATATCGCACAGAGCAAGGAGGCAAGGACACCTCTGGTACAGGTCTGATGATCAACTTTTTTATGATTCCTGGCATGATATATGAATTATCAAGGATAGTGTCTGAATCAAATAACGTAACACACAAATTACCTACCTCTTAGTTTTCAGGCTATAAACACAAAACCTGAAAAGCTGTGTTCGATGGGAGGAGCAAAAGAAAAACAACAGGGTATATTGCAGAAGAAGTCTATTTTAGCAGCTATGGCTTGAATTGCAGAGTGAGTAATTTCAGAATCAATTAGCATATTCTGTATTTTAGATAAATGAGGGAACTATAACGGTATGGGCTTTGGACTTAAAAGTGAATTGAAATCTCTGGAATTTGTTTCATAGAGATGTGCTGGCAATAGGACTGGGATGAGGCTGAATATAAAGAAACCAAACAAGGCAAGTTTTTGAGGGATGTTTAAAGGAGAAGAAATCTTGCTTAGTGCTTAGATTACAACAAGTAAGCAACATTATTTGGAGAAACACACATGGGAACATAAAGGGTCTGCATTACAGTATCGGTAGATATTGCATTAACTTATCAGTAAAAAGATAATCTATCACTATCTTATCTTACCTTTTCTAAGTATAGGAAATAATGCTGTACGTAAAAAAGAATTAAAAAAAAAAAGAAATCATGGTAGTGAAGCTAAAGTATTGGAGTAGAGCATTTATTACAAACAGAGGGAGATATCGTTAAAAAAAATAAGACAGTACAAGCAACAAAGACTTAGTGTAGTGTTTCATAGGTAAGCACTGATTTAACTGGCTCCATCTTAACTTTGCTCCAGAATTAAAAAAGAAAAGAAAAAGAATCAGGTCTTTGCATATGTAGACATGAATGTAATTCGATAAAACAGACTGAATCATGAATTTAATTATACAGCAAGTGCAAGTAAAGCGTTTGTAATGCTGTTATGGAAATGTGACTGTGATAAACTCATTCACATTACATTCTGTTCCTAATTCAATTTCCATGCACAAGCCCAAAATTCTCAGTTTAGTTCCGTCACTACAGATACAACAAAACCAGTATAAAGGAGGACATGTTTTGTTGGTCTTTCAGTAGCTAGATATTAAAAAGATATGTTTTCCTTCCCAATAAATGTTATACTTACAGTTAAACAAACAAAAGCACAATTTTATAGACAATCTATTTTTATGTCCATGAATAATATATGCTGCACTAAAATAAAATTTTAAGCATCCAGCATAAAATTTACAGGAAAATTCATGCTGAAAATGAAAGAGGAATAAACTAGAAGAGAATCTTAGTGACACCTAGCAAATTATATGAAAAAAGAAAACTCAGTCCCTACCTGAATCTTCTGCTGCTCATCATTGTCACAGTTTTAGTACACCATCTTCGCAGTACTTCACAGTGACAATTTTATTATTAATTAAAATGTTATTAACATCTTAAATGAGTCTGCATATTTGTTCTTTGCTTCTGTGCACTGTATGAACTGCAATTCCTGTCTCTGCCAATCCTGGATTTTTGTTACAGTGTGGTGAAATGTCTGTGCTGTAATGAACAGAGTAGTTTTAGCATGGACAGTTTAGGGATCAGTTGTCTGGAGGACACAAAATTTTCGTAAAATACCCATCGCTTTTTGCCAAAAGGTAACACTTCTAAGCTCCTGCCCTTTTTCTTTTTTTTTTCCCCCTGCATATCAAAGCTGGGAATAAGGGTCAACAGTTGATTATACAACCTGGCAATTTCCTGCTGGGAAGGGAAGAGCAGTGCATCCCTGGTAAATAGCCATGTGCTTATTTTTACCCACTGTTTGTATGTGAAGTAAGTGTGGAAGAAAGGACTGTAGATTAACTAGGTACACACAGAAAACAACTGATGTTGGTAAGCCCTTTCCTTGAGATAAGTTCTCTAATGGTATGCTCACCATACCATCACAGTATCCCATCCACAGTCTTGATGTTGGAGACTCCGGTAGAAGAACTTAGTACCTTTATAAAGCTGGTGCCTTGATTTGCCAGTTTACTTTTTAAAGTTTTGTTCTGAGTTCTACAAGATTTAGTGTTGGCTAAATAAAAATTTTGATTCCTTGGCAAAGATGTGTGCACTGTTGATATATAGGTCTCTGCTGCTGTACATACTTTTGATGTCAATGTAAAGCTTCTGACATTACAGTAGCAGCAGGAGTGTTATGCCAAGTATAATCTATACTGTCATTTGCAAGAAGAAAAAAGACATTTAAAATGTTTCCTTAGGACTTGAACTTGTCAGGATCGTGGCCTAAACAATGTAGTAATTTACCCAGTGGCAGACCAATGCATGGCCAAGTTCTGCACCAGAAAAAGCCTTTTTAAACAAAAGAATCATTGGAGCTTTGATTTTTGTTTGACTTTTGGCAATAGAAACTGTTCTGGGCAGGTAAACATGATGGTAATGGTGTATCAAAAGTAATTTTTGTCCCTTACCCAACCAGTAAGCAACAAGATCATGATTTGGGACACATCCTCACGAAATCTGACATCAAAGTTAGCCTTTGACTAAGGCAGGAATAGATGTAGGCTAGAGTAATTACCCCTTGGAAAGGAAGGAAAATGTAAACTGAAGCCCTGTGTGCCTGTTATGTTTCAGGAGTTATCCAAAAAGACAAGAAATAAGCATTGTAGCCTGAAAAAATGCATCATTGCCCCTCTTTTTTGTGCACATGCTTTAGTAAGTGTGTGTTGTTTATAGGTGGAATATAATATATGAAAAAAATCCTTTAAGTGTTTATTTTGATTCTTACAGCCATTTAGTTTCTTTTTGGATAAATTAGGCTGCTGTACATTCACCATCTTAGCATGTCCACTGCTGAGCCAGTTATGTATTTCCAATGCAATCTGTTTGGATTTTTTTCTCTTTCTTAGTACAGAAAAAATTTAAAATGAATGTAAGCAAGCACTAGATAAAAAGACTTTTTGATACACACCTTATCTTACAGCTAGTGCAAAGGAAGTTAAATAAATAGAAGTGGAGATCCATTTTTCTTCAAACTACAGTTTTAAAAACACTATTTAAAATATTGTAAAACCAAATACCTAAGGAATTTGTTATTCAGGCCTAATTTGTGTGTATAAAACTCATCAGTTACATCAGTTCAATCATTCCACCTTGTTTAAAGTTTAGCCAAAGATCTCAGAAATAGGTGAATTGACAGACTAATGTTAATTAAAACATAATTAAAACATTAATAAAATAGGTTCAAGATTCTTTCTTTAACTTACTTCAACCTTTTAAAAACTATGAACATTCATCATGACTGCTTCATGATTCACTTTAATACATATTTGATGAGATTTGAAAGAACTCAAACTTAGAAATTCTCTTTTATTTAGGCTTTTCTAAATACTGAAGTGGAATCAACCTTGGATTTAAAGGAATATTAGCTCTCTCCTCACATATTCTGTCTAGTCTTGTGAGAACTGCCCATTGTACCTAAATACAACAGTTTCTTTAGCAGTGCTGAATTTTAGACACTAAAGACAGCCTCTCCTCAATGGGGGTTACTACAAGGGGAAAAGAAATTTTCAGTGTGTCAGAGAAGGGACAATCTAATCCTCTTTGCTGGTACATCTGCTCTGGCAGTTTTGCTCGACAAATCAAAAGACATCCCATTAATTAAAGTTCCTTTTGCTTTCATTTTTATTCAGCTCAAGAAATGTGACTAGTATTCAAAAAAAAAAAAAAAAAAGTTTTCAGCCCACTTTTCTCCAAAATCCC
>VZRN01004072.1:1238904-1303438 GCA_013397935.1 Dasyornis broadbenti | reverse complement strand
TCTCTCTCTCTCTCTCTCTCTCTCTCTCTCTCTCTCTCTCTCTCTCTCTCTTTCTCTCTCTCTTTCTCTCTCTCTCTCTCTCTCTCTCTCTCTCTCTCTCTCTCTCCCTCTTCCCTTCTCTCTCCCCCTCTTTCTTTCTCCTTTTTAATAGAGAACCTTTTCCTTTGGCAAAGTGCGATACACAGAGAGTCTTATGAAACAAAGCTTTCAGTTCTTGGTCAGCAACAAACTCATCTTTGTTCATGCAGCTCTATTAAGGAAAGAAGGCCAATTTTATGCAGGTTTCTATGGTCTGCAGCACAAAGGCATCTATCTGCATGCAAGCTATCTGGCAGCGGCACAGCAGACTATGAGATCATCTATTTTAGCAATTGCCAGCTGCAATGAGGAACTTTAAAAAATTATAAACTAGTTTATATAGTGCTTCCCCCCCACCCCCGAACAGGCGGCACTACAGATTCATGTATTGTTTTGTGGACAGATAACAAGTGCAGCTTCTGGGTGCCTTCACATCTAGATCTCAGGCTCTGGTCTGCATTTTCTCTACATGTCTAGGTCTGTTTTCATTGGACACTAATGTCATCTATCTTAAGCAGGAAGTGATGCTCGACTGCTTTATCCCTGGGGTTTTAACTGTTGTCTAAGGAATTCTGGCCCTTTATTTAATGGACTTTTACTGTGCTTTTGCTACCATCCACTATTATTCCACAGTGGGTGGCCAGCTATTTAACACTTGCCAGTTGCATCATACAGTGCCCATAAAGACCACATACTGTAATTTCACAGCATGAAGAAAATGAGAATATTTCAGAATTTCTTCTCATAGAAGAGAAAGATGTTTTTAGAAGGAAACTTGAAAGGAATTGGAAGGGCTTTTACACAGAAAAATGAGCTGTCCAAGGCAGGATGCACACCCTGATCTAAAACAGAGTGGAAAAACTCCCTTTCAATCCAGTTGGATGTGAACTGGATCTGTGCTGTAGATGGACTTATACAAACGAAGGGTCTGGGCTGCATTTAGATACATAATTCAGTTTCCTTGTTTATTAGCATAGGGAGGGGAGAAGTCTCTGAGTAAAGAAAGAGGCAACCGGAAAATGCTTCCTGAAAGACAGTTTTGCTCTTGCGCACAGTGCCCACCCTATGAGCAGATGAGCAAGATATCATAACAAGGTATAGTGGGGAATTGTATTACGATAACCCTTGTGCAAAAAAGCGCTTTGCGCTTGTTTTTATCGTGCAGTGTCTGCCAGGAAGGCAGTGCCTTGTTGAAGAAGAACGCCTCAGGGTTGCTTCTCCATGTAGTTAAATTAACACTTCCCTAAATTTGAGGGCTGAACATACCTCCCTGTGTTAGAATTATTCTTCTGAATTTATCAATGCAATTCTAAAATGGCAAAACCAGCATGTTTAGAATTTGTTTTCTGAAAATTTCTCATACTTTCTGAATATCATTACTTTTTTATAAAACTGAAAAGACCTAAAAAACATAAAAGAAGGTGGAAAAAACAGGACAATAGTCATGATTCATATCATATGTGATACATATTCACCTGAAAAGCAAAACCAATATAAGATGCTCCTTTTCAAGCCTGTTTGAGTGAGAATCTTATTACACAGCAGTAGAAAAGATTAATAAGCTTTTGTTATCTAGCAGCAGCAATTTGGAAGGAAATTCTGTAAATAGAGAATATTGCGTATTTTTTATTAAAGCAGGATAGTCAGTAGCAGCTGGTTTGACAGGAAAGCTCACCATGTTAATGGAAAAAAAGTATTTACATGCAGCATATTCTGACTTCAGTTGTGTGGTTCTGCAATCAGCCCAGTGATTCTTCATACATGTCTTTTGGATCACAGCATCCATTCTGAGGTACAGAGCAATACATGTAGAATAAGTGAATACATCGTATGTACAGAATCACACTGAAGCAGAGAAACTGAAATTCTACAAAGGATGACTTTTACTTCTGTAAAAAGGTGACCATCTTCTTTCTGTCTCTCCAGATGAAAGGCAGGCTTTGCCTTAGGTTATGCACTTGTAGATGCCCTAAGCAATAGAAACACATCATTACTTTGTATTATTAGCAATACTATATTTTTAGTTCATATTAATGTTACTGTTTACTAGCCTCAGCCCACATCAGCAGATGTTGTGCAAATGCTTGTGGGAACTCTGTGTGTATTTCAGAAGGTAGGTTCTCACATTGCTTTTAGCATTTCTTATAAAAGCAAAAAAAAAGCCTTGTTTTGTTCCCAAATATGAAAGAGAATTCATGCCTTCAGTAACACCTTTGTGAGTGGGTGAGAAGTGAGCTGTCTTTCAAATGAATTATTGAGCCACCCACACACTGTTTTAGATGGATGATTAACCCCTTAGGATGTCTTTTCTTAGAACACTCTTCACGATTTGTAGTTTTAATGCACAAACATGTGTGCACATGCATACACACAAAGAAGAGACAGCTGCTTGAAAACTTGGGTAACCCCACATGGGTAGAAGAAATAAAAGAATACAAAGAATTACAGGCTATCAGCAAACATTCTCTTTGGAAGTGTATTAAAATACATGCCTGTGTGTAAGAACTTTTGGAATAGTATTTCAGAGAATTGAAAAATCTGTAGCTAGTTCTTAGGATAAAGCAAGTTTTCAAGAAAATGTATTCAGATGTCTATTCAACAATCTGCTGTGGGATTGTTGGAGGAACTTCTGAGTGAAGTTCTGTTTAGGCTATGAGTCAAAAACCTCTCATGAGCTGAGTTTACATATTTATAAGCTCTGAGGTCCCATGATTTCATTTGTGAAATGGTGAGCTACTATAACTTAATCTTCTGCCACATGTCAAGTAGGCCTTCATAACAGGCTGCATCATGGGAAGTAAGAAAAAATTGGCTGTACTTAAACTGCAAAGGAAGAGCTACCTAAGCCTCATTTGCAGAGCTTAGCGGGTTAAGCGTAGCAGTTATTGCTGCTCACCTGCAATGAAGTAACTATTAGGCTACAGTAATCATAAGGCTTCAATTGGATTTATGTTTCTAAGTGCTTTTGTCATTTTTGAAAATGGGACTTCAACAACCTAAGTAATTTAGGCACTTCTGAAGATGTTACCTTAAGCAATGATAATTCCTTCCAGCATTACAGGAACCAATCTGTCCTGGGCTTTTACGTTGTGCTGAAGGGTGCATTTTGCTGTTGGAGCTATACATTGTGAAGACCTCATGATAATAATCCCTAATTCTTCTTTGCAAGTATCCGAGAAAGGAGAAAAAAATCTTCAGATAGAAGGAAGACTTCATTTTATTGGGACTCTTTGCATGATATGTTAAATTCCATGGGAAGAGATAGTCAGGAAAACAGACACATAAATCGGGATGTTTGGTTTTTCTAATCCAGTGTCTGGAGCCCAGAAGTCAGTTGAGTTTGTCCTTTTTTCCTGATCTCAGTTGCTTTTCAATTTGCAATGAAATGGTGATATACCCTGCAGCCAATTTTTCTCTTAACCTGCTAGAGAGAAAGATACTATTTGGATATCTAGATATTCCTATGCACCTCATAAGTTATGTTCACATAAGTGCAAACTTTGGTTATGACCAGTAGTTTCAAAGTTCTTTAGAGCTCCTCTAAGAATGTAGAAATCCAAGATCTGCTGTAAAGGGAAAGGCACCTCCAGGCTGATTGAGTGATTAAGCTTCTGCTGAGGTCTGAAACAATGTGACATTAGATTTTAACAATCTGTTCTCCCTTACGTGATAGGAATTGATAAATCATGGTGATACTTGTAAAGAAAAAGGAATGAAACCAATGTCTCCAATGAAATCTTCATTTATGCAAACAATTATTTGTACTTTGTTTTAATATATGAAACAATCTGTTCATATCTGGTGTGTAGTGTAGTACAGCATAATTTGTCATTGCGTATTTAACATCAGATACTCTGTGCTCTTTGGAAAATGTATGTCAAGCACAGAATTATTTATTGCCCTTCATGCACTAGGCAGTTCAAACTGCCTGACCAGGGCAATGTATACTCTTATTCAGTGTTCTTTTAGAGAATAATAGCCTCTATCTTTTACTTCACTCAAATTTTTCATAAATCTTATGGATTTAAGGAAGTCAGTATGTCTCAAATCCGGAAGACACCATGTCAAAAGATCAAACAGAATAGAATTAATACTTCCTCTTGAGTAGAAGAACCAGCAAAAATTCTTCCTCTCAGATCTACACTTCACTGAAAGTCCAGCCTTTCAGGGGATGTAGGTAAGTTCAAAAAGAGGCTCTCACAGGATCTCTGTAGACTAAAAGAGCAGTATGTTTGTTACTTGGCAGATCTGACTGTCTCCAACAGTTATGAGCAGAAATATGATCCAATTCCACTTTCAGGTAATATTGTCGGAGGCTTTTTTGGGCTGCTAACTGTGGGATAAATTTTCATGCTCGTATTCCATGAGTCAAAAGACGTGTTTGGACACCTGACTTCTTAAAACCAGGATGGTGATTCTTCAGCTGATTTTGCCTCAGCTGAGTTTCATGATGCCTTCATAGTAAAACTTTCTCTTTCCACTACCCACAATACTGTTTTTTGTGATGGTCACATTGCAGCTCAACTGTTATTTGGCCAAAATTTCCTTCTTCCTTACTGTCAGACAACAGAGTGCATATTTATGGAGCAGCTTAACAGCACTATATAGGGAGTTGGAGGCTTTGATGTGCATTTGAAGAAATAAAACTAAAAAGACCTCTTTGATCCTATTAGAGGCTGTTTTCTAGAGTTTTATTTGCTACCAGTTAAGCTGGATGCAAACACTAAAACTTACATTGCAATGAATAGTGTATAATATTTCTATTTGTATTTACTCACAGTGAAGAAATTACATTAAAGCAGATCGCACTTGCCACCACTTATCAAAAAAGTAACAGAGTTTATGAAGTGTTCATATGTTACAGTGAGGGACTTGTTCATAATTTATTTTTGTGATCAAAAGAAAATCAAGATACAACTTAGATATTTATATAAATATGAAAATATATGTTTACAAAAAAAAAAAAAAAGGGAGATATCAGTAGATGCAATCAGTCTTTAATCTAGCAGGCAAATGCAGGGTCTAGAAGTTAAACCAGATAATTAGGTTGAGGGTATATATTTTTGGCATTTTTATGTGCTAGTTGGAAAAAACTCCTAGGGAAATGATGCCTGACTAAAACTTCAAGCCTTGCTGGTGTGCTTGAGACAAATTTATTCACCGTAGTGGTGTTAGTGATCTGTTGTCTCTCTTCGTTCTAAAGTAATGGATCATATATCATCTATTATATTATATATTACTTTGCCTATCCCTAACTTTCTCACTTACCTCATTCAACAGGTGGAATATCAGTTGTCTCTTGGTTCTCAGCCTGGGGAAAGGATCACTGGATAAAGTTCTGTAGTCTGTGTTGGGCAACAAGGTCATGCTGCCTTATAGGTCTCCTCAGGTCTCATGACACGCGAATGACAAAAGTTGTAATTCATCCTGTCCAGCTTCAGGCATCTGTGCTGTTGTGTCTATGCTGAAACTAACTGTCTGTGGCTCCACTTACGTTAAAAAAATGAAGTAGGTATGAAAGTCATCATTCTATAATGAGAATGCAAGCAAAAATTAATAAGAAACCATAAACGCAAAACATAATGTGGAGAATTTTGGGGAAGTAAATGTGGTCACTGGAAAATTCTGACATTTTATGGTTTTCAGTTGTAATTTATAGCAAAATTACTAATGGAATGTTAGAATTTCTTTGATCTTGAAGAATTTGGCACTCAGGGTCATACAATTTTAAAATTCATTGCCATAGGACTTTGAAGCTGTTCCTCTGAAAAGAGAGGCCTCTCATTGATTTCAGTGGATCATGGTATCTGATTTTTGAAACAAAATTTGCATATGCAGCTGCTATCAACTTAAGTGAAATCTGATGTGTACCTCTGAAATATGGTTTATATGTTGGGATGCAGTTATCTCACTGACACAGGATCTGATATATGAATGAGTAGGTTGTATTGTTCCTTCACTTACACCTCACTTCACTTTAAATAATACCAGCTACATATTAGATCTTCCCTAAAACAGCAAGTAGTTTTTGATTCAAACTGCTTATCCTGATGAGACTTCAAAAATTTATCTGTGGTCAGCAGTATTCACCATTTTGATAGAGGAACCTTCTGTGTTTGACATCAAATAGCATGTAAACTGGATTTGAAAAGGTAAAGCGACGACAACTTTTTGATATATTTGTGTACATGTGCATATTGATAGTCTTTAAAATGGAGATAAGTCATAAATTCAGCATGGGGTAACATCAGCAGAAATACAGCCATATGGGCACATCAGTATGATTCTAGCAGCAGGGTAAGATTTAAGGCAGTCTTGAATAAAATACTGAAGAAGAGTTCATTTTATAATTCATAGAATTCAGCACCTAGCTGGTTGCAAATCTTGTAAAAGTATAACTTCTGAATCTGGTGAGAGAATATCTAGTTCCTTAAGATGAAGAATTATTAGATCCTTTAGAGCAAAGGACTTGCCATTCCAGTAGGAAGGGAAAAACCCAGACAGTAATCACAGTATCTGGAGGTGGAGGTGTATGTCTTGTAAAAGTTTAATGGAAATACTGTGAGCTTTCAGACAAGCCAACTGTATCCTGGGTTGCACCATAAGCAGCATGGCCAGAGGATCAAAGGAGGGGATTCTGCCCCTCCAAAAAGAGAGGGCTTAGGGGTGACCTGTTTCTGGCCTTTCTGTCTTTAAGTGAAGGGAGGCAACGGCAGGTTCCAAGTATTTAACCTCAGGTGTTCTCAAAATTTAGGCCTGTCAGACACAAGTTGCTGCACTCCATGTGAGGTGAAGGTTTCACCTTGCCTCAACATCTGGACCCAAGTAGGAGAAATCAAACATGTACAGCTGTGACTGTATCCTTTTCTAGGAGGTGTGCTGAAGGGGTTTGGCCAGCAAAAATGGTAGAAGGTGTTTTGCCACCTTTTATTATCGGCTAATCCAGTTGGGAAAGTGTTTTCGCAGTAAAATCCTAACTGTTGACTCTCTTCTATTTCCACTAGCTGTGACTTGTATTTGAAACAGCTGTAAGAGATCGTATTGATCGAGCTGTTTCAGCAGCAACAGAGGTGTTCAAATTAAAAGCACTAGAGCTATAAAGAGCTTTTAAAGTCAAAACAGATCTGTTCTGGGTTCCTTGCATATAGTTTGCTTTTTAAGAAGGTGAGAGCTCAACCTCTCAAGGATTAGAGCCATTACATTTTCGAATAAATAAAGCCATTCTTTTGGGCATATAAAGATATTTTTCATCAGAAACTTTAGCTTCAGCAAAATCCCCTAACTCTGTAAGATGCTTGGGATCACTTCAATCCTAAAGCAATTATTTATTATGTTACTGTCAGTAAAAAAAAAAAGGCAAAGTCCTAAATTGCCATCGAAAAAAAAATGAAAAGATTCCCCCCCCCCCAAGTAAATGTGAGTTCTGCTTATTTAAATATGCCAGACTTTAATAAGAACTATGCAGCTTCACTCTAGTTTATAATCTTGGTAATTTTTTTCTCCATAGTGAATTCTTCTTTACCTGCTGTGTCTTTACTTTGACTGTGGGAATGCAAGAAGGAAAACAGAATGCATAACAAGTTGTGGCTTGATTTAGAAGAAACTCTGTGTCTGTCTGCCCTTCTTTCCCTGAAAACAGATGTGTTACTCCGCAGGGAGAGATCATGACTGATATTGATACTAGGAAAAGACTAAAAATCCATTGGGGAAATTAAATGAGACTCTGAGGAACTTCAGAGTAGTTATAAGAGTAGTTACGAAGGAAATATATTCTTTAAATTTCTTTTAATCTTCCTCTTAATTGTTCCATTTGCACACCAGTAGCTCAACTTTTATACTTCAGGGAAATTTTAGACAGAAGATGTTTTTCATGAGAAGGGATTTAGGTGCACACCTATGATTTAAATGAGCTTAGTAAAAGGATCTCCTGTGGTGCTAATAATAGCTGGAAGGTTTTGCTCTTTGGTCTTTATAATTGGAGTCTGAGATAACATCTAAGTATTTTGTTCTGAGAACTTCCATTTAAGCGATTTTTCACTCCCATTTTCTAAAATAGCTGAAAATACCAATAATGGGTTGGTCTTTCTGAGATTTAAATTTATTATCTTCCCAAGTCACATTGAGACACTCAGAAAGAAGACCTGAATGAAGCATCATCTCTTCATTTATTTTTGTGCAAATAGCACAGGATTTTTTTGTCTTCTCAGTAAAAATAATTATTCAAGGAGTTTGTTTGGTTTCTATAATATGGATTTTTTAGTGGAGTGTCACAGTCACGCAACTTAAAAAATTAATCTAGTTTTTAGAAGAAATAATTCTTCATGATTTATCCAAATGATTGTAGTTGAATTTCAGTAGACTTCAGAGAAGTTGAATATTACTTTCCCTCATAAAACTTCACCAGACTTGATCTGAATTTCCATTTCTCAAGGAATTCTGAGAGATGAAATGAGATAAGAAGCCAAATGTTTCAGAATTCTAGAAAAATAAAAAATTTAAATCAATCTCCTTGAGATGTTTCATCTTCATACATGAAAAATAGTCTTTGTGGATAAAATTAAACTGCTAATTCTTATGCCATGTGTACTAATAAAACCAAATAATTGTTTTTAACTTTATGATAGAATACACATTAATATTTAGTATGAGATAACAATTGAAATGATGACATGAAAATGCATTTTTTTACCTTTGATCAAGATGAAATATATTTCACATCTGTTGAAGTGAGTATTAGATAATTTTGGAATTGCATTGAAAGTAGAGGAAAAATTAATAATTTCTACTACATTGTGATTAGCTTTGATCAGAGCTACACTATTGTTCTTATTGAGGTTGCTTGGATGTATCTTTTCCTTGCAAGAAGAGAAGAGAGTGATTATTCCAGAAAGACATTCATGTTTGTGTGAAATATTTTACATAAGCCAAAATCAGCATTTTTTTGAAAATAATATTGTTCCCTGTACACTCGGCTTTGAGCCCTCAGAAGCCACATCAAAACCATTGCTAACTGAAGTGGGGTAATAATTATAATCATTATGTCAATAAATAAATACATGAGGCAAAATTTTAAAACTACTCCCTGAGCAGGTGAGGTGCAAGCGAACTGAACAGATCTCCAAACTTTAAAACAGCAAAGTAAAACTAGAAAAACTGCAACCGCAATTAGCCTATAAAATTACACATTGCTTGCATCTGATGAGTCAGGCTGATCCCTGGATCTGGCAATAGACAGATATCTTACCTCCAGGTAAAATTACCTGGGAATGGCTACCTCAAACATAGGCATTTACATTACAGACATCTGAACTGAGGTGTAAAGGATCCACCTGTGGGAGATTTTGTATTTCTCATTCTTCTTCCAGTCTCTTGTAAAAGAGCTGGCAAAGCCTCAGTGCCATTCCCAGTCAACCAGGTGTTTGCCCAAAACCCAGGTGGTTGTTACTGCCACCATTTTACTGCTTCTTTCCTTAGCAGACTTTAGTAAACATGAACAGAATAACCATGAATGTATGTGATACCTTTATATCATGAGTCAGTTTTTCCCCAAATTTCTAACACAGTTTCATTGGCTGTTATAGAAATTAATTTCTTTGCAGATTTTAAACATCAACTGAAATTACTTATTCATTAGAGAAATTGAACAGAACCACACTTCTCAGGTTCCAAATGCTTACAAACTCATTTTCAGTGTTATGATAATTGAATTTAACAAATAATAGGGAGAATACTGGGTAAGGAAGAATAAGTCCTACAGGAGCAAGATCCCTTAATTTGCCTTTTCTCAGGACCTTGTTCAAAGGTAGGTAGCTGTGTAAATGCATACATTTCTGTACACATTGCATATGTTGTTTAGACACGCACACAGACACATATACACATATATCCTTATGTATAAAAATTGTGTCCCACATCTTGCAGAAGGAGACCTGAACAGCTGTGCTGCGTTAAGCTCTGGGGTCCCCCGCACAGGGCATAGACCTGATGGTGCAAGTCCAGAGGAGGCCATGGAGATGATTAGAGTGATGGACCACCTCTCCTATGAGAAAAGGCTGAGAGACTTGGGATTGTTCAGCCTAGAAAAGAGAAGGTTTTGGGGTGACCCTATTGCAGCCTTCCAGTACCTGAAGGGATCCTACATGAAAGACATATTGTGATAGGACAAAGGGGAATGGTTTCAAACTGAGAATGTGTTTAGGTGAGATATCAGGAAGAGATTCTTCCTTATGAAACTGGTGAGACACTGGAACAGGTTGCCCAGAGAAGTTGTGGCTGCCCCATCCCTGGAAATGTTCAAGGCCAGGTTGGATGGGGCTCTGAGCAACATGGTGCAAGGAGTCCTTGTCCATGGCAGCGAGGTTGGAACTGAATTATCTTGAATGTCCCTGCCAACCCAAACCATTCTATGGTTCTGTGAACTATGATGAAGAAGGAATCTAAATGCAGGGGGGAAAATGGTTATAGTGAACAAAACTGACATTGGAAGGAAACTGATAGCCAAGGCAATATTTAGAGGTGGGTGAAAAATAAAGGATTACATACCTGCTCTTAAATAAATACTCAGTCCGTCAGACTGAGATTTTCACACTGCTTTTACTCTGCTGTGATATGCCTGCAAGAAGGCTCTGAGCATGTTCTGTCTGATCTGCTCTTTTTTAAAGGAGAAACATTTTAAGACTATTCACCTCTGTGTTAATCATCCCATGGATCAGTCAGCCAGGTAACAACATATTGTTTCTCCCTCTTTTTCATGGGCTGTACTTTCAGAACACAATACCAGTAGAAGTCCCCAAGTATTCCTTGATGAGATTTTATAAGCTCAAACCAGCCCACCAACTGTTGACTTGAACTCCAAAGCAGCAGAAACAAAAAGGTAAATCTGTCCTAGATTGGGCAAGGGAAAGATGTAAATTTCTGTCCTATAAACCAGGACTACAGCATGGGAGTGAATGTTCTGTAGAGCCTTCCTGATGGTGAAAGATTAGTGCATGGTGTCCTATGATGGTGGTAATGGGATCAGATGATGCAGTGATCCCTTCAGGTGCTGCATCCACATGTTCTGCTCATGCTCCACCACTCCCTAATTCATGAGAAGGGAAAACTCTAGAACTGCTGCAGAAAATTAATCAAAAGACATAAACTGGCAATGGGTGAGACTGAATTATAGAATCATTTAGATTAGAAAAGACCAAGAAGATAATTGAGTCCAAAAGCAACATCGAGAAAGCAGCTAAAGTCTGATATTGCTTTAGCTTCATGTGACGTCCCCTTTGACAGTGATGGTGCTGGGAAGGGGGTTCACACTATCACCTCATACCCCACCACTGTTCAGAAAAACACTTATGTGATTTCAAACTGAGCTACAAACATCTGTCCTACTAACATGAAGAGAGCTTTGTCACGCACTTGAATTTGGGTGTATGTTTAAGCAGTCTGTTGCTTAGCAATGAACCTGGGCTTTTGCTTATATATTTTGGTGATCAAAGGACTCTGTGACACAGCAGAGAGCACAGCAGCAGCTGTTTTGTACATTTAACAACTTTTTCCTACTGTTATGCTGTGAAGAGGACTTAGACAGGGGCAAGATCAAGGTTTGAAAACAAGAATCATTCTTCTTTCCTATCACATGCAGCACTGACCCAGGACTTGCGGGAATGTTGCAGTCCTCAAAATGTCCTCTAAAGTTGATGCTTGTCTTTTAATATTGTGAAGTTGTCTCTTATTTATAACTCATTTTCCAGTTCTTCTCCCAACTCCTTTCTTCTGTGCACTTTACCTGGCTCATAGATGTTTTTTCAAGAAAATTTTTAAATTCTGTTGTCACCCTTACCTTGTTTCCCTAGAGCTCGTAACTGCTGACTGTTTCAGTGCAGAGGATCTCTGCTGGACTAGGGGGATCCTTTCTGGCAGACACAGACTCAGGATGGGGTGTCTGGCAGCAATTAGCCTGGGCCATCACCACCTGGAATCCTGGAGTCTGAGCTTACCTGTAGGTGCTGCCACAGCTCTCAGCAGGCCTTGAACATCACAGCTCCCTCCCCACTCTGGGGGACAGCATGAGGCTAAGCCTGCCCTACAGTGAACTCCCCAAATCCTGTACAGCTGTCTGGGTAAACTTAAGACACTGGATTTCATTGATGACTTGCCTGGTTTCATTTAACCTTGTAATCTTGCTACCCTTTTCCCTATCACAGTTTTTGTGTGTTATTTTCAGTCCTATATTTTCCAGGTTTAAACTCTTTGAGGAGTGAGTGGGAGTTGAATATACTGATCATTGGATTTAAAGGTAACATGATGAACCCCTTGATTTATATAAATTTCACTTGCAGAATAAGGTCTTTCTATTCTGGAAGAGAATCTTGCATCTTAATTATACTTGTCTCCTACAAAAATGTCAGTCTGTTTGCAACAAGCCACAGATTTTCATTCTAAAGGTCTTTACCTTTCCAAATTGCATCTTTACCTGCAAAAAATGCTTGCCATCATATTGAAGGAATTCAAGGTGCAGCTGCTTAGATATGCAGAGCTGATTTTTTGCTAAGATTATTTTGTGTTAGGGAAAATTTTCTCACTAGAATTGTAGTCTGAACAGATAGAAAAGACCACATTTTCCCTGCCCCTCTGATGTCTTTTCAACTGTCATTTCAGAACTCACAGATTTTTTATCAGATATAATCTACTATTTCTCTCAAAGTCTTTTCTCTGCTTCTTTCAATGCTGCTGTCATTTGTGTATGCATTCATTTTATGTGCATTGATTTTCCAGTGAAGACTATCAGACTGATAATCTAGCAGTTGGAGAAATATATTAAACAGCTTGGGAAGATACAATTTGTTGTCCTCACACAATCTCTAGTGATTGTGATTCAGACCTTACTTGCAAGGGTGAGTAAAAGCATCAGTGACAGGTGTCTCTTGGACCTGCTTTCAAAAGCTATGTGTGAGAAAGCTGAATGGACCCTTTGCAGTGATAGAACCTCCTTGTGCAGCCACTAGACTGGGATCATTATACATGGGCACTACTGAATGGCTGTGACAGTGTGGGATATTTTTGAATGAGTGGCTTTGAAATAAATACAAGTCTTTTTATCTCTGCAAGAAACTTCAGCTGAATGTTGGCACTCAGATTTTGCTCAGTCAGAAGTCTCACAGACAGTTCTTTCTGCTTGCTCTAAACTCATCTGATCATATTTTCTATAAATCTAACACACAGTTTTAGATTTTGTGACATCCAGAAGTAATGGCTAGATTCTGTCAGTCTAGCTTACCTAAACTAGCTAGTCTTCAGATCTAAGCCTATAGGGCTCTAAATTCAAGGTCCAAAGTAGTTTCAGTTACATGGTCTATAAGCTTGGGCTATCCTACCTGACAGAGTAAAGCAGCTGTGAAATAAAACGCCGTAGATTCATAAGGTCGAATCACAGCTCTGAGATTAAGACACTTAAACCTATGTGTTCACATATAAAACTTAACTGGGTGTTGATGCTCCCAAAAGAGTCAGTGTAGATTCTGTCAACAGCTCTGGAGACTAGAGTAGTTTTAAAATGACCTATATTTAGGCAGTTGAGAGTTCATTTCAATAGCAGCTGTGTCTGGGACCAGGAATCTGGAGCTGGACCAAAGCAACAGGAGAGCTGCAGGGATCATCTCTCCTTTGGAGAAGGGCCTTCTGTACCTGAACTTGAATAGACAGAGAGGAGAAATAAGAACTACCCACAGAGCTGGCAGAGCAGATAGCAAGGACTGCCTCATCCCTTTCCCAGGAGCAGGGATTTCCCATGATGAGTAACGCTCTTAAGGGGAGACGAGGCCCAGGTTGCCAAGAGCAGCAGCACAGAAAAGAGTCAGCAGCAGGGGACAGGATTTTCCAAAACCAGGTTTTAACAAAGGGCTCTGGATCTGGCTGTAATTCCAGTGTCCTGAACTGAGCTTCCTTCAGCATACCCTAAATAAAGGGAAATGTTTGTACTCGTCTTTAGCTACAATTCATGTGTAACTGGAAATAAGAAAAAGTGCAAAGGATCTTCAAGGATATTAAGTCATTTGGACAAGTTGTTGAAGCAGTATGGCAATCACAATCCCCTTAAAAAGTCCTGGGAACTGTTGATACCAGTGACAACCAAGATTGCTAAAGAATTATTTATTTTATCTATTTTTAAATTCCTGTTCTTCAGTTTATTCATTTGCCCAAGTGACAAAGTCAATTTTCCTCCATTGCTGATATGATTAATTACTGTCTTATTATGCATTGCCTGTTGTTTCTTTTTGGTAAGGAGTAATTTAGTGGGGTGTTGGTGGGATGTGAATGTTCCACAACTCCTCAAACTGCAGTTTTGCACTGTGGGAATTATCTGATATCCTGGTTCACCCAGTTATAGCAGCTGCAAGCTTCACCTAAGTCTTCCTTGAGTCTCATCTAACCCATATGGCTGGGTCTCATCCACACAATATTAGTGTGGGAAGAGCTCTAGACATCCAGGGATAAACCTAAGATAAAAAGAGTTCATGGCAAAAGCATTGGTAGAGACCTTGGAGATCAGAAGAACCCTGAGGACTTCCCAGTTTGGGAGTCAGCAATGTGGATTGGGAGCTTACAGATTGCCCTCGATCGCTTCTCCTTCAGAGTGTGTTAAGGGGAACCTCAACAGGACAGAGGATTCTGGAAAAATATGGGAGATACTGCAGAGTTATAAGAAGGAAAGGAATGCAGGAGTGAGCTGCTGAAAAGATATTTAGCAAATTTAAATTTTTTTTTTAGTTCACCCAATTTTCAAGTGGAAATACAAATGTCTTCTCAGGTTCCTTATCTTCAAGAACATACACAGGTTCTTTGCTGATTCAGGACCCTGTGGCTGTGAGAGCTACATTGCTCCATTTACATGAGGGCAGAATTAATTTTAGTAATGTGAAATTAGGGGCAAAAGATGTAAAGGTTTTCAATACTGGAGATTGTGCCTGCATTCAAATTAGAATGGGGAAAACTTCATATGAGAGGTAAGGTTTTAGGTCTACCAAAATAATTTGTGAACTTTGGGATCACATTTCAATTATTTTTTTAATAAAAGTTTATTGATCGTTCCTTGCAGAAGTCAAATTCTCCATTTATTAAGAGAAAAAACAACCAAACTAAATACCAACAAAAAAACAGCTACAAAATAATTTTTCTGTAAATGTAGAAGTGTTTGAACACCAAATATTGTTAATGCTGCTTTTTGTGTTAGCAAAAAGAAAAGAAATCAGTCCAAGTTGATCTGAAACATATTAGAAAGTATTTTTTAAGATCAGCCACCAAACTGAAAAATCAATTATTTGCATATGTCTAATTAGGATTGTAACAAAAAGCCTTAAAGAAGAGGGATATGAACTATTTTTCACAGCTCAGTGTTCTCTTGGTTTTTTTGCTGTATTCCTCACAGGCATTGCTACAACCCTTTCTGTTACAGTTAGTTATGCAGGCTTCAGTGCATCTTTTTCTGTTATTAGCAATACACAGTTTCCAAGCTGTCTCTCCTTTGAGCTCTATTATTAGACACAGAAGAGATGCAAGTAGCTCCTTTGCGCTATACAGACAGGAGGTCATTTTGCATGCACGACTGCCTACTTTCAGTAGGTATGTGCCTGCTCGGTGGATGATAACCTCTCTGTGAGTGTACATTTCATGAGTAAAACAGCTTCTGATGTATCACTAACACATGCTTGACTCACAAGTTCATTACTTAACCTGGTCTGCTGCTGGATTAAAAATATCAGTTTAATATTTTATCAATTACATTGCCAGGGCACTCAGGTTACTGGAGCTGTTTCCTAAAGCTAATGGCCTTGGGCAATCTCTTCTGCTTAATTAGGACCTTTTGGGAGACCTGAACCTGGGGCATTATTATTTTAAGCTAAGCTTTTTCACTTGTTATACTTACCATGTCAAGATGGAATTACCATCACTTTGGCCCTATATTCTCCATTGAACTCTCTTCTACGTAGCATGGGTTTTCTGTCTGTGCAGTTGCTTTCCATTTCTTCTAAAAGAACTTGGGTTGCTTGTTTTGGCAGTTCTTATAATCTCTGAAAGGCTTTACTTAAAAGTACTTTCAATGCACTCTGGTTTTCTGCAGCCTGGTTTCCACTTTTGTCTCCTTGATTTAGAATGGCAATAGTGTTTGTTTTACTGCACAGTGTGCATTTTTTTCATAGTGCCACACAAAATATCAGATAAGCTCTTAAAGAGAATCTCATTTTGATAGTATTGGTGTATGTGGTTTGTGACCACCCCAAATGAAATCATTTCACACCACTGCATTTAGAAAATACAGTGTTCATGTTTCTGTTTTAACACTGCCTTACCATGAGACTGGACACCCTGACAGTTCCTTTGAGTCACCTGTAATGAAATGCGCTCTCCTCCTTTACATTTATGTTCCCATTAGAATGGAATATAAGCAGTTTTAAGGACATGGGAACTTGAGGGGTTTTACCCCGGTAGCCAGCTTCTTAGCATTAATGAGCTTCTCCAAAGCCTGGATCTGGGCTATAAGCAGAGTTTCAAGAATATTTTGCCAGTGATGTTCCTGGGTCATGAGCCTGACAGCACAGAGAGGAACCTTCTGCACTGAAGTGATGAAAACAACAGTTTATCTGCAATGTCTACTGGAGTGAGCAAACTACTAAATAACTTCCAATACCTTTCAGAAAAGGTAGAATAAACCAGTATTTTACAGCATCTCAGGTCAGAGGATTGACTAAAGAACTGATTTCCTGTAATTTATTAGATTACAAAAGCTGCCTCATTTCTTAATTCTCATGAAAACATCTATTCCATGTTTTACAGTAGTAGCAATTTTGCAGAAAGTGTTTGAAAATATTTTTTTCAAACACACTCTCACAAATCAATACTGTCCAATATTTTCTCTGAGTTAATTTAGTTTCAGCCCTCTCTCCTGTGCTGGAAGCTACTACATTTCCCCTTGAAGCCATGGACTGATTTGAAAGGTTCCCCAGAAGTCTGCTGTGAGGGGTCTGTCTTTGTTACCTGATCCTGGAAGAAGGGGTGTTCTCTGTGTCTGCCAAGAACAACTTTCTCAATAGAGTGCTTGGCACTCCCAGGCCCTGGCTGACCCTTCCAGCCTGGCTGAAAGCATTTAGCACCATTTCAGAGTGCACCTCGTAGCGGGAGTATTCGACTGATGCTTGCATACACTACCTCCAGAGACGGAATGTGAGCCAAATTTGTCCACTTCCCTTGGCCTCAACCACTCACTGGAAAGATGATGGGGAAAATTAAAACAAGCTTATTTGAGCAAAAGAAAGTCTTAAATTCTAAATATCAGGGTTGGAAACAAAATGTCTAAAGTAAAAAACAAAACAGCAAAACGTGATTCTAACTCACCTCCAACCAAGATTTCCTGTCTCATGTCTCTCCTCATTGACTTCTGGAGAAGAATTTCGAGGTTCAAAGTAATGCATAGCAGCAGGGTCTTCTTCTCTCCTTACCTCCATCCCTTTCTATGCAAGTTAGGAATTTATTGCTTCCTTGATGACATCCCTAACATCCTTCTAATTTTTCCAGTGTTGCTACAACATGTCAAGCCTATGATAAAAACATACAACTGTTATATCATAAAGAGAATTAATACACCTATATGCCTATACACCTATACCCTATACACCAAGCTCATCCTTATCTTTCAATGCCACATTTTGTATTTGAGCTCTGTCATAAGTACTTTACATTTACTGGTAGTTTGGGTTTGGAGGACCCTTGTTCACAAGTTCCAGGTAAGTGAGGTTCTTAAGCACATGCTTAATTTTAAGCCCAAGAAGAGAAGTGCTCTCTTGCAATATTTTATTTCCATAGAGTTAATGTCAAGAATGTTCCAAACTAGTCTGTCACACTTATGTAGCTGAAACCTACACAGAAAGAGATGACTTAGCTTGAAAAACCTTCCTTAAAATGTCACAGATCTTGCTGAGACAGAGGACAAGGATCTACACTTGGACCTCATGTATTGAAAAGTCACTACTTTCACAATTTCTTGTTCCTGCCTGCAGCTTGTCACCTACAACTTTGTGAACCTTGAAACAACATCATTATAAAAATATCTGGAACAATGTTTTGAAATAGAATTGTTGTCCTGGGATTGGTTATTAAGAGTAATTATACTGCAGTCAGCACAATATTTAAATATAAATACATGCTTCTGTATCACATAGAATTAGGGCAAATCCATAATAACAGATAAATGGAATAATGCTCAACATGGATGAATGCCAGAGTACCAAAACGCCCAGTCTCAAAAGAGGCAGCCTCTGTTCTCCTGGGGACAATATGCCGTAAGGGTCACAGCTTTCTGGGGTTACTCTTTCTTTCACTACCCAAACTACACTGTGGGAACATCGAAGAAAGATGGGGACCCCACTAAGGGTATTCAGTGTTATTTAACCTAACCAAGACACAAGGGCTCAGCAGGTTATTTAGCATAAACAAGCCTGAAGTTCCTAGTCTCTCTAGAGCACGATATCTTATAAAGAAACAACTTGTATTCCCCTCTTACTTACCTCCCACATAAGAAGTCTCACAAGTTTGTCAAAACATATACATTTAAAATTTTGGTTCTTTAAAATAATGGAATAAAATCAAAGCACTGTTTTACAGTCAGTCATATCCCAGGGTGCTGCCTGGCCATCTGCTGCTGTGTACTGCAGGAAGCACAAGAAATGGCATTTCCAGCAGTCCTTGGAGGAGGCTTCACTATATTGGGGCCAAACAGTTTTTTCTGCTTTCACGCAACTTATGTGTACTGGGGGTGTACCATGGTTCTAGTAATTACCTGGTTTTGTTTAAATGACAAACATTGATGTATATGCATGTATAGTACTGTCAGTGTGATAATCCACAAGCAGACGGCTTCTACTGCAATTTCTACATTTAAGGACTTACATTCCTTCACCTATATGTAAAGAAGGTATTTTTTTTCTATAAAGTGAATTCATTTTGCACTCTGAGGCCTTGTGCTGGTATTACACAGCTAAAATGTACCATACATTTCCATAATGCCATCTCCTGGAAAGTACTCAGTGTCTTCTCTTAGCTGCATAAATATCACTAACATACTGGTCTTGATAGTAAAGTCACCTGAGATTTTATCATGGCTCATCATTTGCCAGGATTTTTCTCTTCTCTCCTTTACTAGGCTTGAGATAGACCTCTTCCAGTAGTGATTTGGAGTGGCTTCCTATGAAAACCCTACTCAGGAAGACGGGGAACTGGATTACCCCAGACATCTATACAATCCTTCTCCTCAAAGATCTCAGTGTAACCAGCAAACAAAAACACAAAACCAAAGCAGAATGCTTGATTTTTCTTTCTCTCCACACATTTGTATTCCACAGAACTTAAAGAAAACACCTCCTAAATCCCTTCTGAATAATTTAGCTTGAAATGTTTACCCCTTGACAAAAAAGCACAAAATAACTAGGAAATACAAAGTCCTGAAACCATTCCCAGAGGCCACTGTTGCATACACTGTCTACTTATTTCAGTCCCTTTATGCCAGGCAAGACCTTAGGCTTTCTGTTCAGGGCACAGGCAAATACAAAAGACACTCAGCTTTCCTTCCTCATGGGAATGGGAACCTCAACAGAAGAGAAAGAGGACCAGTTCACTGTGCAGGAAGTTACTTTAGCTTACAGTGAAAGTAATTCTCCAGTGTGTGGCAAGAGATGTTCAACATAGCTTCTCTTTTCATATAAGGAGTGAGTTGCAAAGCAGTACCCACTTTTGATTTTCCTTTATAATATGCCTATGATTCTTATGATGATTAATCACTATAATCTATGAGACCACCTGCTTGTGACACAAGAATCTCCTGTTCTCATGCCCTCCTTCATGTAAGTATCTGAGCAACAGACTACATAGTTAAGCCTGAAAACACCTAGTATATAACAATGGGATACATCAAAAATGAATAGGTTTAATGTATTGACTTCCAAGGAACCAAAGGCCAATCTGCTGAAAGTCCCTGGGGATGGATAAAGCTGCAATGATGCAACTAAGCCAGGAGGCTGAGCTAGTTGAGACACATTATTACTGATAAAAATTGTTATTAAAAAGTGCATTAATTCAAAGAATACTACAGAATGCTAAAGTTTAGGTGACTAACAAGAGAAAACAGACTAGAAGGAAACCTTCTAATTATATCTTAGGAGTAAATGAAAGGAAAATGAAAGAACGAGCTGAGTACTTATCAGGAAACAGAAGGAAATAACGAGGAGAGAAATTCAAAGTATTTTTTAAGTATCAAAAAAATTAGTTCTTCTATATAGTTAAAATAATTAAAATGAAAAAACGATGTAAAAACCCAGACTCAAAAATCTTTGAGATTATTTTAGATAGTCTCAAATTTGGGAGTTCCTGATGAAGTCTATTATAACAACTCCCAAACCAGCAGTGATTTTCTTCCAGAAGTCATGGCAGCCAAGGAAATGGCAAAGATATTTTCAATTTTGAAAAAGGTAGAATGGAATCATAAAAACATGCCATTTTGATAGCCTCAAAGAATCAGAATCAAATGTTTAAAAGCAGTTTGTAAGTATTTAAAGGATAATTATGAAATGAGAAAAAAGACCACTGATTTTTCAATAATTAAACATTAATCCACTGCAGCTTCTTTCTTCTCCACAGAAAATCATGTCACATACAGAAAAAGGGGCAGCAGGAGGATATATCCTGACTTGTGGCTTTTGAGATCTTTCCACATGGCACTTTCTCTCATGGAAGTCGTGTATACGTGATGGTTTAGGCAGGTTCACAGCTAAAAGCACGCATCTGCTCCAGAGCTATTTGTCAATCATTTCTCATTATGTCACACTCCCTAGGGCTCTGTCCTGTTCTCAATATTCTCCAATATTTTTAATAGCTTGGATGAATGGTTTTTAGATAGTTTGGAAAGAACTTTGGTTAAAAACTGAATGAGTAAAGATGGTAGGCAAGGTTCGCTGAATATGATCTTGACCAGCTGAAGAATCATTCAATATAAAATTAGAATTTCAATAAAGGTGAAATTTAATATATTGTTTGCAGGGTTTTCATGAAGAAAAAAGCATTAACTGGTTGGCAGCAATAATAGAAAGGGCCTAGAATTTAGATGGCTTCCCAGGCTAACTCTGAATCAGCTGTATCATGCTGTTGTAAAAAGACATCATTTTGTGTTGTCAGGAAGGTCAATGTCTGCTGTATCTGCCACTGCTGAGGATTTACATGGAGTACTATTTTAGGTGGGCCATCATATTTTAAGAAAGATGGAGTTTAAGAAAATCTAGAGAAAGCCAGGAAAAAAAGAGTTTTATAAAACAGAGTCCATAAAAAGCATGGAACGATACGGTCATATTTAGCATACATATGAGCAAACTAAACAAGGGAGGAAGGACATGAAAAGCCTTCCAGTTCTTTGACAATTGTGTCAATTCCACTTTTTAGCAGAATAATTCTGTTTTGCAATCCAAGTCCCCAGAGGGTAGGGCAACAAATAAATAGATTAACTTACTCCTTTGTTTTCTCTTTTTGGGAAACACTTTAGAACTTTAAGGTGAGTTAAGAATTAGAAAAGGTAGTGTATGGATGTTGTGCAATTTTAATACCTAGAGGATTACAGATGAGTTTAAATAAACATTTCTGAAGAATTCTCTGTGTTCACTTGGTCATGTTGTAATGAAGGTACCCTTTCTCAACCTTTGTTTCTGAGGAAAATTCTTTTCATATTCTGTGTATTCAAATGGTTACCAACCAATATAAGATCATCATGCTTCATTCAGCCCTAAAGTCATCCCAATGCCTGCTGGATATGGACATGGAGTTTGTCCAGACAACTCCCTGTAGGTCATTGCCTTGCTACAAGCATACACAGGCTGGCAAATTTAACAGCCAGGAACTGTCTTCTGCCAGCCTCCTTCAGACCCAGCTGTAACCCCCCTTTTTAGTGGGCCACCCACAAGGCTCTTTCATGGCTGTTACAGACCCCTTTGCCAGAAACATATAGTTTCTCATGCCAGCTCTAAGCCTTTCATCCTAATATCCAAGAACCAATCTCTCTTTCTACAGCCAGCTCCCGGTCTATTTAACTTCTCCCTGCTACTCCAAAAGCCACATAGCCTCCGGCTTTCTGCAAGTGTTGGTGGTATTTCCCTTTCTGTGCTGGAAAAGCTATTAAATTGTCTCATGGATAATGTACCAAAACTGAATTAAGGGAGCCTGATGGCTCACTGGTCATCTGGTGAGTGATTTCAGGGAAAACTGCTACCCCTCCTGATTAGAAATTGGCTGCGTTGAGAAACTTTCTTTGTGGGCTAAAAGTGTCATTCGCCAAATTTTGCATCTTAAATCTGTTTATTGATAACAAATCTGATTTCTTAAAGAGCCTGGGACTTCAGCTTTGTAGCAGGTAATTTCGTGGCTAAAAATAGATAATTCTTTAAGTACTGGTAAAAAAAAGCAGATTCTTTGGAAACAGACCTTTAGAAAGTAATTCAGATGTCCTATTTCAGATGCTCTGTACAGGTAAAACTTTCTTGAAGGCACTAGAATTTCCCAAAGCATGTTTCATGGCTTGAAGTTAAAAGGAGGCTTTGTGTAAGAGGTCAGTAAGCAGAAGTGCTAAACAATTACATTATACAAATCTGTCTTTTGTTTGAAAATTGAGGTCCTTGCCTCTCTAAAAAGCTTTTACTATAAAGATGCTGATAAGATGAATGTTTGTATTAATTTCAGCGAATTATAGTGCTAGTAAAGAAATGCAACTGTAAAAAGATAATTAATACATCCTAGAAATGCCTTTTTACAAAAGGAATATTTTACTGTTATTTTATATTAAAATAAACAGCAGGGCAGGGAGACTGAGGGGGGAAAAATGGATCTTTAGTTACAAGAATGCCTGGGAATCAGGAAAATCCTTTGTCAATATGGCTAAGAAAATTAGCCATTAGTTAATGTGTATTTTCAAACATAGGTAATTATGATAAAGCACAAAAAATACCCTTTTTTTTTTTAATCTCTGTGCAGAGGACTGTAACTCAACTTTGTAGGAGGAAGTAGCTGGGCCTTATAGGTCTTATATCAGAGCTTGACTTCTACCCACCCCAGAGCTTTCCAGCCTTGCAACAAATGTACCTGAACAAGATGTTCATCAGCTTTGCTCTCACTGCAGTCAGTGGGAAGGCAGAAGTACTAGAAAGCTATCAGCTGTTAATGCATTGCCTTCTTTTCTCATGTATGGATTTTTGTTCAAATATCCTGTATACTAAGGTTCAATTTCTATTCATTGGCCCGAGACAAGGATGCCACAAAAACCCCTGGCATGAGACTTGTTCAGCTGAGATGGGAAGTAAGCCTAGTGTATTAGAGTGTCTACATATACTGCAGGTTTTACATGCAGGGCAGGGTAAATAAGAATTTACAAGCCAGAAATGGTTATTGAAAAGCTTTGAAAATGAATTGGGGAAAAATGTTCATTGAATCCTATGATCACAGAATTCCTCTAACCTATTTGCTGCTGCACATGTATTTTATAGTGTTTAAATCTTTACCCTTATCCAGGGTAAAAAGAAGAGGGAAAGTAATTCCACCAAATCACATGAGGTGTAACCTACGTGAAAACTAACAAAGCACTTTCCAAATGTAAATTCTCCAACATGTTACCTCTTCTTGCTCTTCACTCCATGTGAGAAGAGTTGCACATGACATAGAGAAGATGCTTTTTTCCCTTATTCAGCCTGATGATAACTTCTGGTTCTGCTAATGCGGTTACATATTTTTATTTGTTCTTTTTCAGAGATAAAAACATGGGCAGTGGGGTGAGAAGGTGTGCAAGACAGAGAAGGGAGAAGATAACAACAATTAAGGGGAGTGGTAATTGTGGGGACCTGTGACCATTGATTTTATGCAGAGGCTATGCTACATGCTAAAGGTATCCAATAGAAGTTTTGGTGCTTTTAATGGCACTTACTCCAGGAGCTGTTTACCATTAAAGAAGAATCCTTAAAGATTTTGTTTACTGAGGTGATGCAAGCAGCTCAAACAATTAGAGCATGGTGATGTCCAGGTTTCACCAAGGTTCTACAACCCAACAGTCAATTTAGTTTGTTAAGCCAGTGGTTTTACCCTGTGCAAGTGTTAGATGCCACAAAATGACGTAAAACTAAATGATGAACTCAAATCAGCAATCACAGTTAGGATGAGTTCTTCTCACATATTTATATGTACATGTAAAAATCATGATCTTGGCTGTGTTGTGTCTACGAAGGGATGCAGTGCCATCTGAGCCGCCCAAAGATGCCCTGCCTAGCTCTTAGCTGCAAGTCCAGGAAGTTTCCCATGGATCCTGTGCTACATCTGCCAAGCTATATACATATACTCTCATACATACCAAAGAGTCTCAAATGGCCCTAGGCACGGCAGTTTGAGCAAATTATTTGACCTCTGAGATCCTGACAATCAGACCTAACAGAAGTTTGTTTAGACTATGTTTCTAATTAATGGAGACAAAACTTCATTTTCAGAAGCAATTTATCATATTTTTGAAGAGGAATGGAGTGAAATAGGCACCATTAAGACAGATAGTGTATTTCTGTCCTGTTTCGACTCATTCGGTTGTCTCGATAGAGAAATTTGGATTACATGTCTATATGTGTTTATAGCACATATTTAAAATATTAATTGGAAATATTCATATTTGTGATTTTTGTGATATTTAGTATTTAAATATTACAGGTAAGATTCATTCAGTCATTCAGAGCTTACAATTTCTACATGTGTGCTATACATGTGCTATACACATGCTGTACACATTGCACGTGTAATATTTAAATATCTGAAATTAGGAGAGTTAGTTCTCAATTTCTTCTTGAAAGCTTACAAATAATCAAGGCCAATAATCCTACATGAATGCTGAGAGACACTGTGAAAAAATAACAAGGCCTCAGCTAAAATAGCTTATTGAATGCTTGGGCCAGAGAGGTTACCCTGATGTCACTGCTTTCCTGACTCTGAAAATGTTCCTGAGTGTATATGCATAGAGTAAAGTATATTACTGGAATTTTTTCTGAATACTGAAAATGCATCTAGATTTCTGTGTGAGTGCTAATTTGAGTTAATAACCTTTTTCATTCTCTGAAAAATTTGAAAAGGCAGCTAGCACTACTTCAATGCTTTCTTATTATTACCTATATTCAGTGTCAGACTTTGCTGTAATTTTAGCTACACTCTTGGATGAATTGAGGGCAATGTGCAAGACAGTGACTGGACTGAAATATGATCAAATTCTGGGAAGATTTGAGGGGCATTCCTACAGAGGAAGAGATAAATTTTCCCTGTTTGGAATAATTATCTGTAAATTCCACAGAAGTAAGAGAAGTGAGGACTTGTCATGGTTTAACCCCAGCTGGTGAGTGAACACCAGTTTGTTCACTACCCTTTCCTCTCCCAGTGGGAAGGATGATAAATGAAAAAGGCAAAATTGTGGGTCCTGGCCCACTCACCCCAATTTATATACTGGACATGATGTTGTATGGTGTGAAATATCTCTTTGGCTGTTTCAGCTCAGCTATCCTGGCCATGCTCCCTCCCAGCTTCTTGTGCAGCTCCTCCCTGGCAGAGCACAGGAAACTGTACTTAAGGTAAACACTTAGCAACAGCCAAAACATCAGTGTGTTATTAATATTAGTCTCATACTAAACTCAAAAGGCAGCATTGCACCAGCTACTCAGAAAAAAATTAACTCTACCCCAGGTGAAAGTGATATAGTTTCCAAAGAAGAAATATGTTTTCTTTCATAGTGGCTAGTAAAGTGTTTCAAATAATTCATAAAAGTACCACAGCTGTAACGTCATGCCATACAGGTTGTGATATGAAATACTAATTTTGATCATCTGGTTTATCACGTGGTATTGCAAGATTTGCATGTTGGAGAAAAAGAAACAGTCAAGCACATTATGTAAGACAGAAATCAACTCTTTATAGAAGACATGCTAAAACACAACCAGCCCAACCCAATAAATAGAAGAAAAATAAGAAAGTCGTTTGGGCAAGTTATGGGTTTGCTGTTTAGCAGTATAGCCTGCCTGGGCTTACAGAAACAAAGCAATTGTCTTGTAGAAAAGGATCTTGTGTGAATCGACACATACAAGTAACTGAGGGCAACCATCAAACCACAGCCAAAATGCAAAGAGTGGATTTATTTAATCACTTTAAAAAAAAAAAGCCAGGCAGCAGAACCACACGGAGGAACACAGGCTCCCTTCCCCTCAGCTCATCCTAGTGGGCTGGCTGCTGCCTCACCACAGCAAAAGCTTTCGTGCATGTTCTGTGAGGGTGTGCTATTTCTCCACAGGAATTCCACTTCTCCAAACAGGAGGAATAAGAAATGCAGTTTTCCCACACCAACATCCTTGGCATTCCCAGCCACAATGTCACTTAGAGCAAAACTATTCCCTCCTCCTCCTCACCAAATCTTTTGATTTTATCCCTGTCTTCCCAACAGATCTTATAAGTAATTATTTACCTTTTAATACAAACCCTGACTTCTTTAAAAGTCAGGGTTTGTATTAAACCCTGTTATAAATTGCTATTATCCTCATAACAAAGTCATAAATAACTAAAACAACTGAACAAGACTTTAGTTTTATTTACAGTTGTAGTTTATTAGGAAACCAATCAATGCCATCATTTGACTGTCTGAAACTACTGACTATCCAATGACCATCTGTAATATCTACAAAAAGTGAACTGCATTTCTCTTGAGAATTACTTATAAAATATCTCAGATAAATCTAAGTAGGTAATCCTCAGTTAATAATTTGGTTATTTTAGCTTTTTCTCATAGTCAAATCACCTGAAAATGATTTATGAACCTTTTTTCTATTTTAAATTTAAAAATGAAAGCTTTTTGCAATTCAAATTTATTCATAAAATACTTCTTGTAAATAATTTTTATAGGTAGACTACTAGCAGGAACATGCAAAATATGAACAATGCTAGAACATGCTTATCACATGATGTTCTTTTTTGCCCAAGCTAAATGGGTAAAACAGAAATAACTTTCTTCACAAAGACAAAAACATACATTTATTTGCTAATACTCCATTAGAAATTCATTGTTTGACTGATCATTCTTGTTTGAAACTGTATCCAATGGGAAATAAACAAAATAAAAATTAGGCAAAGCATCTTCAATCTGACATTTTTAGTGAATATGTTTAACAGTGAATGTGCATCTTTGTTCAGTTCTTGCACCTGAATTCAGCCAACAGCAGTGAAAGAACACTGAAAGAAGCTATTATTTCATTATATTCATTGGACTTTAGTCACTCAGATTAATTGCTGCAGTTTCTGGGGTATGTTTTCTATAAAACATTGAATTGAGAAAATCTGTGTATCCAGTTTGGCTCATAAAATCACTCTCATGCTACCTTCTCAAAGGACCCATAAAGACTGACGTTTGCAAACCCGCGCTCTCCACAGCATCACAGTAATCCACCACTGACCTATTTTTGTATTGTGTTTCTAGTAGCTGGACTGCCTTTCATCACACAGAATAGGCATGTTTACTAAAAAAATAGATGTTAAATGACAGTTTTCAACCTGTCTCTAATTGCTTTTTAGTATAAAACTACCACAGATGATGCTGTAAATCCTTCCTACCAATGAGATTGTATTTTCTTTGTATAGACATATCTTCTGTTCTTAACCGTCTTTGAAGTAGAATACAAAAATGTGGAAGATTAAGTAAGAACATAAAAAAAAACCCCTCAAAAATCTCTCACTACAGTTTTAAAAATAACATCAATAGAAGCCAACAAAAATAATTCAACGTATATTTTCTGAAAGGGAAGCTGATGATTTCTTATGTACAAATGGAAATACATGAAACCCTGTTATTTTTATGATTCTTCCCATTCCTCCCAGATGACCCCCTGAGAAATTCAACTATAATGCTATAATACCTGTGAAGTATTTGCTGTCTAATATGTGAAGTAATTATAATTCAGCAAACTGTTTGATACAAAATGGTGGCAAAGATGATGATTGCAATTCTTATTTTCTGATAGCAGAAAATTTTTAAACTGTTAAACTGCAATGAAGAAATTGAAAAAGATTTCCCTCTTTGGAAAACAAATCTATAATGAGTCAGAAACACACAGTCACGTCTACATACCTGCGTGTGATCTAATCTAAACACATTGGCAGAGGAGTCTCAGTTCCCTCAGAATAAACTCAGGCACGAGCACATGCTGGAGACCCAGGCTGAAAAGCAATTTTGTGAAACAGGACCTTGGCACTCAGTGCTCCATGACTGAGCACTGGACACGGGTTGCGCAGAGTGGTTTTGGAACCTCGTTCCTTGGAGGTATTCAAAAGCCATCTGGACGCAGTCCTGGGCAACCTGCTGTCAGTGACCCTGCTTGAGCAGGGAGGTTGGACCAGAAGAGCTCTAGACACCCTTTCCAACCTTAACTGATCTTTTACTATGTGAAAATATCAAAGAAAAAGGCAAAAAAATATTTAGCTCATTGACTTAAATAGGAGAAAGAGTACACATTTTGGGAATTTGATATTTAAGTATTCACCAGTCCCAGGTGAAAGAAATAAATGAACACTACCATCTGCAAAAGCAAATTACTTTTTAACAGATATTCTAAAACCTGTGCAAAATTTCACATTATTAATTTCCTAAAAGAAGGGGTTGCCTATCACAGAAACAGACAGAAAAGGCTTATGTGTATGAAAAAGCATATAGTGGTGGTTGATAGTAAAGATGTTAATATGAATGTTGGTGTACTATGAAAACTTTTGGAAAAGCATGTAACAGGGCTACACTTCTATACTATTTCTGAAAGAAATAAATGGAATGTTGTTATCAAAACATCTTGTGGTAAATCTTGTGATAAATAAGAAAACAATCACTGCCTATGTCTATTGTAATGAAAACACTTGTTATTTAATCATTCAGAAGAAACTATTGAGTAGTAAGGTAAGTTACTTACTTAGTAGGTAACTAAGGTATTCAAAAAACTACAATGATGCACTAATCTACACACAAGAACCTGTGGAATATTTCTAAATTCAGATTATAACAGTGGCGTGAATTTGGGGCTACCCATGTGTGCCACATCCATACTGAACCTTGGCTTTGGGTTTTTTTCTGTTCATATACCAGAACAGTATCCAAATGGTTGGTGATATAGGTAAAAGAAAACTCTTTGGCCTGAGACAGATGAATTAAAGATAAAAATATCTTTCTCCAACTGTTCTGCAGCAAACCAGCATCTGAGACTGTTGGATTTCTCCAAGGGCAGAACAGTTGCCATTGATAACTCCCATAAGTGAAAAGTGGTGAACAAGAGAACTAACACTGACAGAGGAATACTGGCCAGCAGGGAAGGGACATGAATTCTTACAATACAAATTTATGTCTACTGTTATATTCAAAACCAGCATCATGCAGCATGATCTATATACATTTAATTTCTTTCTCTATTTCAGGTTTTGCAGCTCCCACTGAAGTGATTCATAAGACACTTTTATAAAACTGCTAGTAGTGCAGCCAGATATTCTTCAGGTGAGTTTGCCATGAGCAAATTTTCAATCCCCAAAGTTTACATCACATCACTAAACTGCACTCATGCAGTTAGCCACAGCAGGTGAGAGAAGCCAAGGGAGAAACAAAATTCCTTCCTTGAGAGTGAGAGAGAGGCCATGAGTGTGGTGGGAGCTTGAATATTAATCATGAAAGATCCTGGATTTCTCAGAGGACACTGAAACATATCAAATGAGTGTTGAAGAGAAGGTAGCCAAGGTGGGGGAATTCTGACAGGCGTGTTATCTTTTTTTCCAGATCTGTGTATGTTTGTGATACATGGAATATATTTATTTTTTGGGAACACTGCAAAGTCTTGTATCTGCTTATTTTCAGTTATTGTGATGTGCTCAAGAATAAAATAATGGGAGTCTTGGATAAGGAATAGAAAAATGCTTCATTCTCTTCATACCAAGAAAGCTTAAGAGCATTCATGACTTATGTTTAAGATTGATATGTTGTCTAATTAAAGGAATTGTTCCCAGGCTGCAGTGTTCTGTGATGGCAACATTCCACACATTCCATGAAAATACGTTGGTAGACTTTGATACTTATTTCCTATTGTAAAAAACACATTACATGTGAACAAAACTCTATCATGGTAACAATCAAAAGTAATTTGCTTCATGGCCCTTCAGCACCACATTTAAATGTCACTGCATTACTTACTGTGTAGTGATGATTAGTTTTTTTTAACATCATTGACAATTAACAGTAGGCAAAAAGATGAGAAAGGGACAGAAAATTATTCAGATATTCTTTGGTGCTATATTTTTGGTATAACAGAAGGTTTACTCAGGTCAGAGAGTGGGCAGTAAAAGGTGATTCAGGACCTTAATCCTTGCTCCAGACAGCATTCAAGCTAAGTCAAACAGGAGGGTGGAGCTGGTGTGAACCATTACACAATCTTTTTATCTTGCACCCAAGACATGGAGGGAAGAAGCATCAAATCCATCCCTGAAGGTCTACACTCTCTTTCAAAGCACTAGTTAACTCTGAAAACAGACATATCTAGATAAATGTCCTTTCTGGAAAGACATATTAGAAGATAAAGACACAGTGATGAGTAATTGAAATATAATTTAACTGTACAGATATGATCTGTATGGTGCAATTTGCCCTCAAGGCCCATGAATGTGGCCAAGAAGATGCACCTTCAGACACCAGAATGGGAGGTAACAACTCTGAAATACAGAAAGTAGTCCCTTCTGTATATATAAAACCATAATTTTTCAGCTTGAGAATTGTACCAATATTTGGAGTCAGAGGATTTGCCTTTGCAGAGGTAGGCACACAGTTCTTCATAAAAGCTGTTCTTCATTTGTGAGTTACAGAACATTGCAGGTGTATTTAAAATTCATTGTGTATAATCTTTAAAGGTCAGTACACATATTTACAGTTTTGCTGCACAAAGATTTGTTGTTGAATGTAATTTTAGGTCCTAGTACAAACACTCACTTCAGCTAGGTCAGAAAAGAGAAAGAATGACCTTGAAGACATAAGTATTATAAAGAAAACAGACCATAAAGAATGCAAAACTTATTTATTTGAGGCAAAACATAGAGGCATCGAGTCTGAAAATAGAATCTTTCAGAATATTATAAAATATTAGGAAAAAGGTTTACATTGAAATCACTTTGGAAACTTAAGTATAGCTAAAGTAATAGTGGCATTTTAAAGAATGTTTATAGGTGGAATATTCACTGTAAAATGTCTTTTTTATCTGTGGACCCTTTTCTATGGTAAAGACAGTGGGGTTTTATTTTATTCCATGTTGCACCATGGAGTGCTATTCAACACAAAGTTACAATGTCTATTTAGACATTGCATATCAAACAAGGCTCTTAAGGGAGCCACATGACTGTGATAGTGTCTTAACTGTAATTGGATAAGTATTTTCCTTTATATAAGCTAAAGAATCTAAATGTCTTTCTTGAATACATTTATTGTAGTTAATATGTAAGTTTCTTGCCATTGTAATATTAATATTCTCAACATCTAGTTGGATTGCTCCTCATTGTGTTCCACATAAGTACAAGGCAGTGCTGTATTTTAAATTTTTGGTGCTTGGGTTAAGGCTGTCTGCATATAAGAAAATGGATGTGCTTCATAGATGTAGCATGAAAATTACAGGAGAACAATGACCTTTTCCACTGAAGAAGAGTTCATTTTTAAACCACAGGCAAAACCAAAAATATCCAAAAGACAAAGAACAGAAGGAGAGTCATTTGTTTATGTGCTAGCTAACCCACAATGTTAAATTTCTCTCTTCCTCTTAGGAATATCTCTACTGACCAGAACTCCCATTTGTTATCACGTTAAAACTACAGGGAAAAATAAACAAAAAAGAAATAGACACAAAGGAAAACAAAGGTAAAAATCATTACAAAACACAAGAATGTTTGTGTTTATGTCAGAGAAAATATTTATTGTTAGTTTGTGGATCAGATTCTTCAATAGTGTTATTCACACTGGTGTAAATATAATAGAATTATATTTAACAATTTTCAAAAACTGAATATCAACTCCTGGCCACTATTTAGGAAAATAGACGTTAAAACCGCATAATTTATCTAAGGATGAATAAAGCTATGTGGCTACCTCAGCTCCAGGTCAGTGATTTTTGTGGTAGCCCTGCCCAGTAGGAAAAAGCATATATCTACCACAGCAGCTTTTTATTTAACTGGGCAAAATTAATTGGTGGTCTCAGTCTCGACAAAACAGCCACATACAGAAGATAAACTTGACTCTGTCTTTGACATTGCAATGTGTACTCCATTAAAAGTGGCATAGGCAGCTCCTAGTTCATGAGTGTAGCACTGAGTGTAACAGCTTTTGCCATGGAGATGGTGTGTCTGTAGAACTGAGCCGAGGAAAGTGGTGCAGCCATGTAGTCACCCATCCCTTTCTCTGTGTGTAGTTGCACACTGCAAGCCTAGAGGATTTTTGAGGTTCAGCTGAGTGTGAGTTCCCATGCCAGAAATCAGCTACTTCAGCTCTTTGTAATTAATGGGTTCCACTTGTCAGTCGAGTCCAGGCATGTTTTAATTGATCCTCCAGAATCTCTCTCTTGAGAGTGAGAGACACAGGAATCTTCTCTGTGCATCTGCAGCCACAACAAGACCTGCATCAACATTCAGCACACATCCATGGGTTACAGAAGCCTCAGGGTCAATTTAGAGGCCCTTGCATGGGTTGAATCCCTGGGTGACTTCTCCAATTATTTAGAAAGCTTCTGATAAAGCAGAAACTTAAGTAAAGAGCCAAATCTGCACTCAAAATTCATAATTTTGCTCCACTTCATGACGCCCATCTTTCATAAAAAAAATACTTATAATCCAAAACCTCCTTTATAAAAAAACTTCGGTGGTTCAGTACTTTTTGCATGCAGTTTTTTTCTCTGTTCACCTTCATGTTAATTTCATAGCAAATTACCATTTCATAGGGTATTAAAACAGGCAGTATTTTCTCTTTCCACCCTTTCAAGTTTTTCTGCACTTATTGTGAAATATGTTCAAGCTGAGAGATGAGACAGATTCTGCTGCTTAAATATGCTTAAATAAAGCATACTTTGCTTCTTGGGCACTGTTATGCTCTTTGTGCCTATTCACTGATACCCCAGGGTTCTCTCTGTGACAAAAAAGTCTCTGGTCTGGCAGGCTTCTGTTTGAAAAGGGTTAGGTTACTTCAAGTAAGAAAAGGTTGGGAAAGAAAAGAATTTGACAAGAAAAAGCTTGTTTCATATAACTAAGTGCAAATTGCTAAGGCTATGCATGCATTATAAAATTACCCTGGTTTAAGATAGGTTGCACATACACATCTATATCTCTATCTCTCTATTTATATGTAAAAAAAATCTTTTCAGGGCAACTGAATTCAGTCTAAGTCTAAGCACAGATCTTGTTCAGAATGAAAACACATTTTCCTGGCATTATCTACTTCCAAAACACTTTCCTCTTGTAATAAGTGTGTTAATTTGGATTTTTTTTTCAGGGTAAACAATCACAAAAGAAGTCTACAAAGACAGATATTATAGATACCTATTTGTGAAAATATTTTTTTCTTGATTATAAACAATGAAATATTATACACTATAACTCAAGAAGCACCAGAATGTGCAGTACATATAAAATGTGGAGCAAATGTGTTTTAAGGAAGATGTTATGGGATAAGTTCAAGAATCAAAACCTGTAAAAATTTGTATTTATCTTTAACTGCAAAATAAGACTAAAGAGTTAACCCTGATGCTGAAATGTATCCAGGCATTAAACCCACTTATTGACAATCACTGGTGCTGGGATTTAGTCACTTAAATACAAGCATCTGATGCGTGTATTTGTAACTATATCTATTTGCCTATGTAATATTTGTTGTGCACAGAACTATTAGAGTCCTATTGGGAGCAGCAGCTGGTAGCCAGTGCATCTCAAATGACAACAGCTACCTCTGTTTAAGTGATGGAATCTCTTTCTACATAAAGGAAGCTATGCTGTCATACTATGATTAAGAAATTAAAGTATGTAATGCATGTAGCCCAGTTTCTTTGGAAATAAAATACAAATGACACTGATCCAATTTGGCACAGTGTTCGATTTCAGCAGAATAGCTGATTTTATCAGTCTTTGAGTGGCCTTTGACTGCTACTCAAAAGCTCTGCTTTTCAGGTTCTGGTCTCATACAGCTTCTCACAGCACATGTCTGTTTTCATTGACTCTAATATAAAGTTACAGTTGATATTCTCTGGGGAGAACAGTCTGGCCAAGAGTCTACAAATTACTTTGTGTATCTACTTTTAAAGGCAGTCTTTACTATCTCTATGAATTCAAACACCAAACCTGATTTATATTCAGACTTTAGTTATTGTGTGCAGATACTTTTATTGATAATGATAAAGAATTAATTAATATATTAAAAAGTCAAAACATTCAAGAGGTATAATGAAAATTAGTTATGTTGCAATATTTTAATAGCTTGAAGCTACAGTGCTGTCAGTGTAACTTAAAAATTTGATATTTTGTTGTAAATTATAATTATAAAATAGACTAAAACTCATCCAGGTGTGACGACTGCTGTCCTGACCAGAATGGATAGAATTAGTCTCTGTGACTGGAATTTTCATTGCTGGTAAATTAACCTCAGGAAGGAGGCACATATCTAAGCGGGTGAGAGCATTCAGTGGAAGCTGTGCTAGGACATGAAAAAAATGATATGGATGAGGTGAGGGCTGAGTGCACAGGGTCAACACCAGTCTCATAATGCAGACAAAACAGTGTGGACAGGGAGTAGGAGGAGCAAGAAGTGATACATGCAGACACAAAGTAATGACAGGGCCTTAACACATTACCAGACCACAGAGCCCAGCAACTGGGAAGAAAACATGGAAATGGAAGAGCCTTAATGAGACTGTGATGACCGGTTGTTTACTCAACTACAGCACAAAACTCATTAGTGTCAGCTGGCTGCCCCTGTGGTGTACTGTGACAGACCTCACCTAATTGCCTGAATTCCTGGAGATGAAAGATCTCTTCTCTTGAATAAGCAATGATCTAATTAGTGCATCTCTGTGCAGTACTTCTGGTTCTATATCTTTCTCAAATTTTGGTAATCATATTATGTGGTATCCAAAGGCAACAGCATTGAGCTCTTTAGACACTTAATGTATTGTATTAGCCTTTTAAAAAAAATGTTTTTTTCAGAGCTGAACTGCCACGGGAAATTTTAATGAATCAAGGTACTGATATTGTATTCTGCTTAGCCACAAAGGTGTTCAGGAAGCTGCAAAAGAAATAGATTCACAACATAGCATTTCTTTGAAAACAGTTGGACTGGTAGACTATTCAGGGAGAATCCCACATAGAATATGAAAGACCCAGAAACCTAGGTAAAAATGGTTTTCCCAGTGTACTTAGCTTCATGGCAATAGAAGAGTAGAAGAATTTATGAAATGCCCTCTGTAAGACCATCTACAATGAGATTCAGCTATGTGTATTCAACAGGGATTCCTCAGGTTACAAACTATTATGTGTGACAAAATTGGCAAATGTCTGGATTGAACAATTAGTAGAGAAAGTACAGGATGAATGACAACAATAAAAAGGGAAAAAGGAGAAATGTTCTTTCAGGTGGAAGTGAGCGGCAGAATAAACTTTATATATATATATATACACACATATATATATATAAAGCTCTTTTTTAGGCTTGCTTTGTAACTCATCTCACTTACTTTAGGGGTGTTTTATACTCCTAGGTATGCTGGTGAGTCATTGGGCCAGTCTGAGCTTCAGCTTCTTCATCTATCAAAGTAGAGAACAATACTTCCCTGTCTTGCTGGAATATTGTGACTTGGAATTCTTAAACACTGTGAACTTCAAGGTGGTATAAAGTACCTGGGAATGCAGAGGATGGCCATTACTTTAATTCTCTGTGCTGTGGGTGTTTTGCCCAGAGACCTCTCTACCACAGGTATTTCCTTGATAAGCTTGTTTGAAGTGGTATGCCAGAACGCCTTCCAGTTTGCAAGCATGTATGTTTTGTATGTGCTTTGGAGCATGCCAGAACGTATTTGAAAAGCAAAATGCATTTTCCAGGTCATTTTAGATCACAGAGCATCTACACAACACATAGCTGCAGTACATACTCTACTTTTGCACAGTCAGCCTAGCAGAAACCTTTATTATCCAGCAGTAGGGGGACACAACAAATCCTGTCCAGTCTTCACGGAACAATAGACACAGTGACATCCAATGGATAGAGTGTGTGGCTCTTTGCAGCTGAAATATCTCTACAATCCCTATGCACTTTCCCATCAGTTGGTAATTCTCCATAGCTGGTGAGGGGGAAAGAGCCTGCAGGAGCTGAAGTTACTTGATATCCAAATCAAATTTGTGAGTTTTCCCAAGCAGTCTGCTCCTGCCCATAGAATTCTTGTACACAGACACAAACCATTAAACCCCTCCCATGTCTGGATCGGAAAATCCCTTCTCTTTCCTCAAATCTCTTTACTTCCCCATTTAGATTGACCCTACCAAGTCCTGCTCTTGCTGAATTTGTCACAGGAAGATCTTTACCAACCACATCATCTTTAACAGATCTTCATGCCTACATGACACTGAGGAGAAGTTCCCATGTCCTGATTCAACACTGGGCTTCGTATACTTTTAGGAACCTTCTCTTGTCCCTGATTCAGGTGTGTAGGAGATGATTTACGTTTGTGTATGTGTTCCCTTCCAACCTTTGGCATTCTGGGATTCTGTGTGACTGTTATCTTCAGTTGCAGATAAAAAACTGTCTTCAAAAGAGAATAAGTAGCACAGTCCTGTCAGACAAGTGGTAGGCTTGAGCAGAAGAGCTTTTAGGCGCTAAAAAGCACTAAGTATGGTCTCTATAGTAAGCTGCAAATTCTGCTGACTCATTAGGAGGTGCAACCCCATATCACTTGTCTTGAGAACTGTCTTTGAGTTCTGAGGAGAAATAAAAAATGTGTAAAAGTGCCATAGACGCTTAAACATTGCTGGAGTAAGATTACCCAGACTTCAAAGCCTCAAAAATTGGATAAGATTCTCATGCATGGGGTGGAAACAATGTAGACCCTATTCAGCCAATATGGAGACATGACATCTTAGTAATTCACCATTATGTCAAAAGTTATCAAAAGGGAGAACTGTCATGTGAAAAGGGGAGATTTCCTTGGCCCTTACTATTTGATTTGTCTGTCAGTGACTCAGGAAAGCCAAGACCCTTGTGCCTGACCAGTTTGTCAGTGTCCCATTATGGGGATCCTTCCCTGAGCAGTCCTGTGGCTGATCAGAGGGCAGCTCAAGTGACTTGTTCAGGGAAATGCACCAGCAGCATAAGGGAGACTCTTCTGTGGGTCTTCCCACTTTATTCGAGTACATTCTCTGCTGCCAGCAACTGCCAGCGCCTGTGAAGGACTCACACCAATGGTTTAGGGAATAACACTCTCTATGAATATAAAATTGTGACAGGTTAAGGTTTGAGGATTGTCGATGATAGTATTGACTGCAAAAATGTGTTCAAAACAATATACAGAGAAGCTCTAAACCCCAGTAAGAATATTGAGCATGCACAGAGCATAGTTATTATCCAATGGGGATAATATATCCTTATGGGGGAGAAGACAGGTTCAGCCCAACAAATGATCCCAGCAGTTATGATGAAGTCTTCCCTAAATTTGTTCCTATTCTTGACTTACTTTCATACTATTTCTTTATGTTTAAGTGGAACTTGAGTGACTCTAATAGTGCATACCTTTGTTACTGATTGATGTAAAATTCTCTCACTTTTAAAACTACAGTCAAAAAGAATACAGAGCACATGCCCAGTGAAGGGTGATTGTACCTTGGAGATGGTAACTTTGGGATGGAGGTGTGTGCTAGTATTACTATTAAGCTTTAATGAACCAAGTTCACGTGAGGAGAGTGATTTCAACACTGTTGTTAGCTCAGCAGCAGGACTTGTTCCCTGCTCTCCCCTGGCTCACAGGTGTTATGCAGTTTCTCAGCTGCAAAGTACCATCAAGTTCCCTTCCCTACAAAGATTGCAACAGAGTCTGGCCAAGATGTCTCAACTCCATTCCATCTACCTTAGCAGGTGCTTATGTTTGTATAGGGAATCATTGTGGAGCATGCAAACCTCATTCCACTGAGGGAGCAGAAACTGTGTTTTACCCTATAATTTCCATACCCTTAAAACTTCTGTTGGGATGTGAATAAACCATCTCAGTTTCCTCTAATTTTACCCCAGCTACCTTTTCACGTGTTAGGTTTACCTACCCTTCGTATATTAACCCCAAGTTGTTGATCCAATGGCATATGTGTAAAATCCTTACAGCTAGAGGACGACTGAATCCTTCTAACCTTGTTGTACGTGCTTCTTTCCGTAGAGATATAAACTGACAGTGGCTGATTAGTAGTGCCTGGAGTTCATATCTCTCTTGATCACAGGTATAACAGTTAAGAGGGGCCCATAAACACAAGCTGCTGTTTCTTTTTTGGCATGTTTGTCCAAATCACACCACACAGTTTTATCCTTCCATCTAGCACTTGTAATATAAGGTTTATGTGATGATGCTGTCAAATGGCATTGTTTCTTTATCAGACAGATATTTGTAGAAAATCATTAGCAGCATGGTTTCTCAAGCACTGGAAAATCTCGAGAAATATTTAGGTCTCTTCAATAAGAAGTACCCATTTAACCAGTATCTTTAAGCCATTGAAAGGCTTGGATCCAAGAGGATTATTCATGGAGTGTTTTCAAATCATAAAGCTGTGCCAGGATGAATGATGGCTAAAATACACTGAATTTTTCACAATGAATGGTGGATGTTGGTAAACCACACAGGACTGTGAGCAGTAAATGGACAGCCCTGGCTGAAAGATGAGAATTACAGAACCAGCAGAAGTTCAGTCACTGTGGTATATATTGCAGCAAACTGCATCTTTAAAATTGCTGGTTATCTTGGGAATGGCTGTGGATTAGTCAGGCTGTAAAGCTGTCAGTTTTATTAAGGTAGGGACACTGAATTCATGCTTGTTTTCAGTGAGGTGAGAAAAATAGAAAGCTGTTGTCAAAAGTATCGTCAAAAGGAAATGAGCTGGTTATCATGTTGAAAATGGCTGTTTTGTCTGTCTGAAATCTGGTCCAAGAAACATGCTTTCAAACTGATTTCTGGTTTAAAGGCACAGATGATTTATGCCTGTCAAGATTAGCCTAATTTCCTGATGTGTTCATATGTCCCAGTGAAGAGACTGCTACTTTAGAGCAATTAAAAACGACGTCTTCTAATATTTACAATAAAACTGAGGTAATGAAAAAAACAAATATGACTTACAGGAGCAGAAATTACTGCTCAGTTCCAACCCTGAAATTTTTCCTTGGTGAAAATTAATTGAAAAACTATTCTGACCGCACCAGTGACATTGAAGAACAATTGCCTACATTTGGTTGGGAAGTTTAATGAATTTCATTTTGACAGTATAACTAATGGGGTTTTGATTGTGTAGCATTTAGCACAGATGACATCCCCCAAAATGACTTTTCAGGAAAGGAAAAGGAAGAAATGATTAAATTATGATGTGACAGTACATTCAGTGTCCCCAGAGTCTTTTGGCTGAGAAAAAGAAGAAAGTTACCAAGCTTGATACTACAATCAGGCTGATACCTTGCACATATTACAGAAATGTGGGAGCTTTTTTCTTTCTCATTTGGATGTCTACCTGGAATCACTGCTCAGTTGAATTTTGTGACAGCAGCTTTATCCTTTTCCATAAAGTCTACCTTCTCAGGTACTTGCCTGAGTAGGAAGAAGAGTAGTTTGAACTCACATCCATATTTCAGGAGGCTGAGAATGGGCACCTGCAGGTCAGTGATCGCAGAGCCAAAAGAGGAGGAAGCATGAAGAAATGCAATTATAACCAAATGCTCAGGGTACTCCTATGGAAGCAGAGCCCTTATGTGCTTGTCCCTCCAGAGCAGTTGTTATCCTGAAACCAGACTCTATTTAACTCCGTTAGGTGTCTTGGTGACTGGAGTGGACAGTGTATCTACCTTCCACTCATTCCAAAATTACAGTCTATTTCTGATGGGACCCTTGTTCTGTGCTCATCCCTGATAGACACAGCAGGTTACAAAGTGCTGTTTGTTCTGGTTTTGAGTTTTTTTGCTTATAATGCACCATCACCCAATGTCATATCTGCCAAACTTCTGTGCCAAAGTCCAGTCTTTGTGTCCGGTTTTTGTTTATGTATTATTTTTTTTATTTGCCAACATGTGAAGGCTCCTTTGTCTCTACTTGAGGGAGCCAAAGCATGATGAGTGCAGCAATACAGCTTGAGGTCTAGTTGAATATCTGTCGTGGAGCTTGAAGCTAAAGTGAGTTTTCAATTTAGCATCAGCTATGAATTGTTCATGACCAAAGAGGAAATAGCAAAGGGAAGGAGTTTCAATCCCCTCACTTCATCACATAACTAGCTATTTAACCTCAGTGAAGCAGAATCATCCCGGTCTGCCACTGTTCAACTCTGCAAGGGACAACAGACCTCGGTGAGCTCATCCAGCTCAGACATGCTGCTTCTGACAAGTGATGTCCCCAGCCAAGCTTACCTCCCCAGGAGGCCAGAAGTTCAGATCTGCTACATTCTCAGGACATGTTACAAAGGCTCTTACTTTAACAGTCTTCAGACAGGCACAACAGCAACACATTTTTTATTTCAGAGGGCAGTTCCACTCTGTGTTTTTCACCTGTGTAGATGAGAAAACACTATTTTGGTTTTCATGATATTTGGCCTTTATGTATATTCTTAAAAGCTACCTATTTCACTGCTTAAGCATTCCCAGTGCCTTGCAAATGAAAACAGAATAAATTAAAGCACAAAAAAGCTTTCTCTCTAATAACTTAATGGAAAACAAAAAGAGTAAGTCTGATGTAACTCTATGAATGGGATCCAGGATTAACTGCCCGGAGGGTCAGGGGATGTTGTATTGATTTTATAACGTGAATATTCTCTCAGCTTTCTACCCAAGCATTTATCCAAAGAATTTTGGGGATATATCTCAAAAAAATAAAGTGTGTGTTTTATACCAAACATAAGCAGTGCAAACTCCAATGTTTGAGTGAATGACATCACATTTCAGCTTGGACCCAATTATAAACTTCAAAGACCCTTCAAAGATCCTGAAATCTGTGTTAAGACAAAACCCCTATTTGAAGTTGGTACCTATAGGGAATTGGAGGATATTTATATTCCAAAAACCACACTTAAATTATAAAAGGAATGGCCTATTTTATGCTTGAACACAGCTCATTAGAGAAATCTCTTAATGAATATTTTTCAATCATCTAACAGAGAAAATCAAAGCACATAGGGCATACTATAAGATCTGCGTGGATTTCTAAATACTCTAGGGGACATGTATACTGCAAATTATGTGCCATTAATAGTTTTGTGCTCATTCATCAGCATACTATTTAATAATTATATCTGTAGTGAATTTCTGTAGTATGTACAATATGAAAGAGAAAAAAATACATGAAAGTAATCAGCATCTCTGCTGCTCTAAAACAGCATCTGAGACAGTTACATACTTAATGGTAGTGCGATTTTTACATACACTAATGAATTGTCAACATCAAAGATCCTTAAATAATTTTGTTTGTTTCTCTGATTTATTAAATTTCATTATATTAAGAAAAACCCAGCATCTCTGAGACAGTTACATAATTAATGGTAGTATGATTTTTACGTATACTAATGAATTTTCAATATCAAAATTCCTTAAATAATCTTGTTTGTTTCTTTGATTTATTGAATTTCTTTCTTTGAAGCAAACTGCAGAATTTGACTCCCTATCTTCTCTCATACTGAAATTTACATATTTTTTCTTTAACACTCTATCTTCAAATAAAAAAAGGATGAAAGCTGATAGTAGTCTCATGGCCCTTTTCTTGGAGCTGGGCTCTGCAAGTTTGAAAGCTCTCAAGGCAAGAGAAATATAAAACATCTATGGATGAGTCCCTGATGAATGAGATATATCTACATATGGCAGACCAAGACATACTAAATTACACTAATTATGCATTTGTTTGAATAATATCTACTTTTGGTGTGCTCATTGTGGAGAGCATCCTGAAGGACACCTATATGAGAGGACATTTAGGAAAGCATTCTGAAAACAGAGAAAATAAACACCAAGAACATTTTGAAAACTACTTTGAGATTTAGGCTATGTCAGTTTTATGGACAACTACACGCATTTAATCTTTCAGAAAAAACTGAGCTCCTGGAGGTTCCAGTTGAGATATTCTGAGTTATTGGAGAATCTAGGAACTGAGACAGAATTTCCCTTTGCCGTAATACATTTTCATATGTAGAAAGTTGGCAGGTCCTCACAGGGACTGAAACATGTGACTTTGTTGTTTGTATCGACTCTGACTTCCTATAAATACAGTAAAATTTCATAAGGATTTGGCAAGAGAACCAATATATGTATGAACACATTTACATATGTGTATTGTGAACTATTAATGTTGATCCAGTTTCTCCTTACACAGCTCCTGAAAGAACAGTTTGATACCGTATCCAACTGTTTGAGTTTGATAAACTTCTGTACAAAACAAGAGCTAGATAGCTGCTGAACAACTTTCTGTGCAATATGCACCATGGGATATACAGCCCTGTGTGTGGGACTAGTACAGTATGACAGAAGTGTGTAGCTTCCCAAACATTCTGTTGCTACAGGGAAGAATTAAACTGTTTCCCATGGAGTCAATATGCAGCAGTTGAAACACTAGTAACAGTGTTACTTCAAATCTTCCCTTCAAATTGATTAATTTTGTCTTCTCCTTTTTGGTTGGGAGAGGGGACTGATGGCTTGCTCCAGGAGAAGAGAAAGTGAGGACACACGTACTGCTGCTGCAGTTCCCCATTATATGGCTGGGAATGTGATCTGTGCCAGCAAGGATGCGGTGAGTATGGAAGAATCCTGTTTTCCCTCTTTAGTCTTCTCTTTCTCCAATAGAAAGAACGGAAACAAATAAATATGCAGAGCAAGACTATTTCTTCTCTCTCCATGACTTTTTTTTCCACAAAAAAAGTTAAAAAACACTTAACATTCTATCTTTTAGAGAAAAATCATATACACTAAATTATTTTGACTTCTTTTCTGCTGTCTACCTTCCCAGCAAACAAACCCAGGGAGTGTCTGACCAAGTGATCTCTGCTAGAGTGGACAAGTCATAGCAGCATTCTCATCTGGGGCACATCTCGTCTCTCCCTTTTTGAAAGATCTAAATTCCGACACTGACTAACTTGAGCCTTTCTGCTCACTTTCAAACCTGTTTTGAATACTCAGCAGACTCCTTACTCTGTGTGCAAATCCTTTATCACTGCCTACTCTTCCTCTGCCTGCTGCCATTTCTAAGTGCCACATGATCTCCCAGTCTGTCTTCCCATATTCTCCAAGGTCACCTATAGTTGCTACCTAATGACCACCCACATGCATTACTCTTCCCCATACACACAGTTTTATAAATGCCTCCCTGGAGTAGCCTGTTGCAAGAATTATGCTCACTACACAGTTTTGAATCATAAAATGATATCTAAACTATTCTGAGTTGGATATACCATCTGCTTACTCAGTATATTAATTTTTTGAACTTCTCTAGAAAATTAGGACCTGCCTTGGGTAGGTCATTATTCGGGTACCGAGGCTGTGAGGGCAGGGAGATCACAAAGGATAAATCCACATCAGGCAGCGCAGCATATCTTAACTGTCTGCAAATGAACTGACTCAAAAACTGCCAGGGTTATGGTCATGTCAGAATGATGCATCATCCAAACTTGCCCCAGTGTAAAACTATTAATTTATGCCTTTGGGAGCCAAGCTAGTATCTCTGCAAGACAGTGCACTGTACTGTTTAAATACATTTTATTTATCTAGCTCTAGCATGGAGCTGTCTACAACACTGCATAAATTGTACAGGTATATAGAGTACTCTCCATTTCAGGGGCATTTTAAGAAAAATCTAAGTTTTATTGTTCAGAAGGAGGAGGCCAGAGAAAAGCCACCACTGCTGCTGGAATGAGTAATTTGGAAAAAGATGTTGCACTGGAGTTGCTTCACATTGCAGCAACTATTTCTTCACCCACCTTGACCCCTTTCTCAGCAATAGTACCAGCAGCACCAAACCTAGACTGCCCTGCACACAGTAGACAAAATCTTGACCATTTTGCAAGACGAGCAGTCTGCTGCACTTGACACTGCCCACAAAACCTGTGCCTCGGGTGGCTTTGCTTGTCACTCAGAGATCTGCTGCATCCCACATTTATACAGCATCCCTGGGAATGGCACTGTATCAAAGGAAAGAGCAAAGCTGGCTTAACATACCAGATGTGCAAACTTGGTTTTTACAAGAAGAGTGGTAGCTCCAGGGCATGGTGCAGTTCTCCACTGCTCTAGACTCAGGCTGGTCTTAAATTGCACAGCAAAACCCACAGGTTGTAACTCCACAGGAAAGAGAAGATTTCTTGCATTTTCTGCTTTGTACAGTGCCAGGAATACCAAAGGCTTTCATAAATAAAAATGACAAATAACAATCTCCCAGAGTTTCACTGTGGCTGCCGGGTTCTGTGCTTCAATGTGATTTTACAGAATAATTAGTTGTGAATGGTCTTATTTTCTCATGGAATGAAACAGATCCTTCAATAAAATAGAAGATAACATACACCTAATGTTACTTCCACTCTGTCTGCAAAAAGAAAATTGAATTTACCATTAAAAATCAGCTTGAAATGAACTATCAAAATGTGTAGAATTTCAAATAACCATGAGATTGTGTTCACTTTGTTTCCTCTCCACACAGTATTTACTAGCCCCATTTCTTGCGACACAAATGAAAAACAGGTTGTAATAGGGCCAACAGAAATTTTTTTTTCTTTGGCATAGTCAGCAATATTTTCATCTCACAAAACTAAAATCACAACCCTCCAGCTGGCAGAATCTTACCACTTGTGCTTTTACCCAGTAATAAAAGAGAGCTGAATAGGGTCTTCCACTTGGGAACCAACAAACAGGTTTGGTGGGAGGAAGGGAAACCTCAGAACACTCCCTACCTCTCCTTTGTCTGTTTGTTGTGGGCATGGCAGGGAGTTTGAACATCCTGGCTCCAAAAGGAGCCAGCACCATGACTTCTGTTGGTGAGGGAAAAGAAGGGAAAGTCAGATTTCTCAGCTTTTCAATTCCACCATCTATGTAGAAACTGAAATTTTTGTGTTTGTTATCTTTGTGCAAATCAGGATTGGCTTTACATTTTCCTGTTAAATATAACAGGCTCTGTTCTGCAAAGAAATCTTAACTTTTTCTGTCTATCTTCCAGGCAATAAACATACTATGTATGCATATTTAACTTTTCTATATTACTTTTCTTTATTATCTTGCCGTTCTTCACTGTCTAAATAAATTGTTTGTATTAATAGAGATAGACAAGTCTGCCCAGCTTGTGTGGCCTAAAATCAGGTAACCTGAAAACCACATCCTCTTTCCATTTAAACATATCACATTTTCCATCACTTCTTTTTTGGTGATTTCAAGTGCAGCTGAAACTCCCAAGTTTTGTGTTGTGATTAGCTTTAAAAATTCATCTCAAGTTGGAGTTAAATCCAGGCTTTGTTTTCCATTGGTTAAACAGATGATCTTCCCCTCACACTTCCTATATTTTGAAAAATTTCTTTTCAGGGAAAAGCGTCCAAGAATTCTTTAAGTTAAGCTTTGATTTCAGATATATTGCTTTAAGTTTATGTTTTTGTTATTCCTACATTAATCCACCACAATGTCAGGAATGCAAAATTAAGTGTAGATGAAATTGTGCATCCCACCATATCATGTCATGGCAATGTTTTCAGTAATAACATTCCAATATTATGTATTTTGAAAGACATTAGCAGAATTTCCTAATTATGGCAGATTAATGACAAAAACTTGCAGTGTCTCCTGATATTAAAGAGTTTAATGGTTTCAGCACTTAATTTTGTTTTCTGTTGAATGCATCGTTTCATCAGAGCATAAATGGAGAACACTCATGTGGAAAATAATACGAGCTCTGATTCACAGTCTCTGATGGATTTAAGCACAATGGCAAAAGAGGTTACTGCCTCCAGCTGTCCACTCTTTTCCTACAGGAAAGATTAACAACCCACTGCAGAGTGGGTACAGCAGGCAGCGTGTTTAATTCTGGCAGAGCTGTCCCCATGTAAATCACCATCAGCTGGGTTTAACCCTCATTTCTGAAGAGGTGCTGAATTTGAGACAGATTGTGAACCACAGATCTCAGACAGGATTGTCAAATAGTACTGACAGCTGCCCTTAATGTTGAGTAATATCTTCTGTCCATCAGTATTAAATGTTGTAGTTCAGCCTCTTGATTCACCTGAGACCAGGAGAAGTGGGCCCATGTGAACCCCATGAGGTTTAACAAGGACAAGTGCAAGGTCCTGCACCTGGGTTGGGACATGAAAGGCTGGAGGATGAAAGGGTTGAGAGCAGCCCTGCCAAGAAGGATTTAGGGGTACTGGTGGAACCCTAGATCCCTATGCCAAGGCTGGACATATGACAGCAATGTACACCTGCAGCCTGGGCTGCATCAAAAGCTGCATGACCTGCAGGTTGAGGGAGGTTATTCTATTCTTCTCCTGTGCTTTTGCAAGACCCCACTTCCAGTACTGCTTCAGCTCCAGGCTCCACAACATAAGAAGGATGTGGACCTGTTGGAGTGAGTCCAGAGGAGGCCACAAAGGTGATCAGAGGGCTGGAGCACCTCTCTTATAAAGACAGGCTGAAAGAGTTGGAGTTGTTCAGCCTGAAGAACAGAGGGCTCTAAGAAGACCTTATCAAAACCTACCAGTACTTAACGGGAGCCTATAAAAAAAGGTGGGGATACCAGGGTGAATTTTACTGTTACCTGGATGGTTCCTGCAGGTCATTTAATTTGGGACGGTGTTTTCCGTGCTCTTGTACTCTTGCCAGTAGCTGGATAATGGAGAACTGCGAAAGAGGAGTTGTAGTGAAGAATTCTACTGTGTAACAGACCAAACAATTACAACATTTGAGGCTTGTTTGTTTGTTTATTTTCTTACAAGAAGCAAATAGGCTTCAGAGTAGTAATATTAGCCCAAGCACTGGAAAGGCTGAGCTTTCTGTGCGTTCAAAAAGCACACATCCAAGGCCACGCAGCATCTGCCATGATTTTCCCTTCAGCTCAACAAAAAGTCAGGCAGAGTACAGGCTTGTTACATAAAATGAGCTGTTGACAAAAACTGTTAAGCCCAAATGTCGACATTAAATGTCTTCACTTGAAGAATGCTTAAATCTGTTGGACAGGGTGAAGTAACATTTTCATTTTGATAATGATAGCAAATCCTTTCTCCTCTTCAGAGTAAATAGAAGAGGGCTGCCTCTATCTGCCAGAAAAAAAACCATCAGGCTGATTTCAAAAGACATACATGTTAGCTGTTGCCCTGAGTCTCCCTCAGCACTGTTCTAAACCATTTTGGTTGCAGGGTTTAGTCAGTGCTTAGTGTGTGTGCCAGAACTTCCCAAGGCATCAGCATATTGGGAGACCTGAAACACTCACTTCACCTCCCCACTATGGTTTCAAGAGGATTTGTTGGGGCATTTCAGTTATGCAGAAACCACATCAAAAGGAAGGAGGCTGTGCACAGTGAGACCACATGCCAGTTTATACCATCCAAAGGCAGTCCATGAATAAATCACATAAAGCTGCAGTCCTATGGCTTGTTTTGACTGTTACTAAGCCAAGCAAATAGATTGTCTCCCTTCCTTTTCACTCAGCTGGTAGTACGGCATGTATAATCACTCCCTGACCCAGTTCAGTCAAAATGATCCAGGTTAGCTCACACACTTTAAATAGTAGTTTTTTTCCTAACCTGTTTCATTTTGATTGAATTGGGTTAGGGAACAATTATGTACACATATCAGAGGGAGAGCATGGGAAACAGGGGGGGTTAACCTTCAGAGAATATAGTGAGAAGCAGCTGGGACTAGGAACCCTTTTGATCCAGATCAGCTGAAGCCAGACATGCAACAGCAACCAAATTCTGGCACAACAGGAAATTCCGATGGGATCTGGTGTGAAACATCTTAGTTCTTTTGAAGTTGAGAGTGATACATCCATTTAAAATACTAGAGATACTGTGTCCTGTATCTTTCTGAAGGGTTGCAAACTGTTTTTCAGCCATTCAGTCTGGCTCTCAGTACTGAATTCTTTTAACTGTTGCAAATATCTGCAAACAGAAAAGATTCATCTCAGAAAAGAATCCCACCAGTTGGTCTCTGTGGGCTCACATTTTTCAATCATTGAGAAATTCTACTGACAAGGTTTCCTCATTGAAAACAAAGATAAGCTCAGATTTCCAGTCTGCACTATTCTTCATTAACTAAGAAAGAAAAAGTTATACAATAAAAGAAGAGTTAACAAAACTAAAGGGTGCTTCTGAAGACTAGAGAATTCAGTCCTTTAGGCTTGCTTGTTCCTTGTAATTTTTTTCCACAAATCCCCCAGTATAAATTAATTACAATGGGCTTGCTAATGGTTAAAGAGGTTGACAGTAAATTTGTGCACTGTTGTTCATGTGCTGACTGTGAACACAGAAAAACAAGAAATAGAACCTGAAATCTTATGGTTTTACATGAATAAATAAGCTGGCACAGCTTGGTAATAATGGAAAAGAGATGTCTAAGCTCTGTATATTTGCCCACAAAGGGAAGTGGACTCACTTCACTGGATGCTTGGGGCTCTACCACATTTGAATGGTAAATTAAAAGAGTTATGAAGAATGGTGCAACTCTTATTGGTGTGGTCAACCACTGTGCTAGAAAAATAAGTAAGGCAAGCACTCTGCTCCATAGCATCAACAGTCCAACTTATGTTGTTTGATATATGTAGAAACAAGGACCTAAATCATCAAGGAGCTGATCATACGTGGGCGGAGGAGGATGGGCTGAGGTTCAGGCAAAACAGAATACGGTAAAGTTTTTTCAAAACCCCAAGTCTTCACCTGGTTTCAGTCACCTGAGTTGCTCAATTATATTAATATCCTTGGTGTGTTTTTAGCTCTTAGTAAGCAGGGAAATAGTACTGAGATGGAAGTTTTGCTGGAATGTAGATGTTTGGGTGAAAAGAATGAGACTTAAAGGATAAACTAAGACCTTTCAAGTTGTTCTGTAGAAAAGTGGGTATGGAAATGAGAGACGGGCAATGTAAATGCATAGATTTGATTTGAGATAGAAGGCATAGAAAAAGTTTAAAAAGTTGGTTAGTGAAGTTTGAGAGAGAGGAGGTGAAACTGTGTTGCTGTATAGAAGGGCTGTGAAGAATGTACAACTCCTACAAAAATTTTGTGTGACTAGAGCTGAGAGTGGTGTTAAGGGAATCAGATCAATCCCCTCATCATGAGGAATAGGCAACAGTCAAAGCCACATTTCATAAGGTCATGAGCAAAGATTTGATTTTTTTCCTGTGGGGCAGATAGGGAAGACTGAACTTCAAAGAAAGACTGCACTTTCGAGAGAGATTCCACATGATGAAAGTGACAGGATAAAAGGAGCAGGGGATGGGAAAATGGAGTATTATAGTTGAATTGTGAGCACTAGAGGTGGCATCCACACCCACATTATGCTTTCAGGATAGGAAATTACCAGGTCCAGCCCAGCATGCTCCCCATTATTAACTAATCTGACGAATCCATACTGCTGACAGCAGAAGTTTTTATTTTGTCAACAAATCCCACTCACTGATAGGGCAAAGTTGCTGAGAGATCTCAGAATAATCCTGTGCATGTTCTTTATACTGCAAGGAGTTACAGAGGTGTTTGGATCAGGCATGCTGCACTAAGGGATAATATTATCCAGAAGTTCTTTCTCCGGCTTTTTCCAAAGGTCACCACAACCTCATGTTTGAAATGCTGACAAAAGCATGTTGACTCGCATGGCCCCAGGCTCCTCCTCTAAATGTATTCTAGATGTAATTAGTTGTGCTTGGCTTATAATTATGTCTCTGATACTGACTTTCTGTTATTGATTGCCTTTGGGTGAGTCACTTAGCTTCCCTATCCTTTCTGTCTTTTGCACTTTCATGTTTAGAAATAGATATGGTAATATTTACCTGCTTTGCTTGAGGCATCTTTAGGAGATGAATGCATGGCTGCTCATGAAACTCTTTGAGGATTAAAATATTATGTACATGCTAAATAATGGTACTCTGGGTGTGATGTAACAGCCCAGTCTCATTGCTGACTACTCATATTTGTTTGCAAAGCATTGCAATTTGGACTATTCATACACTGCAGAAAAGGTTGTATACAAAATGAATGTTCTAGTTTTAGTTGTTAATGCTTGTATAACTGTATGTACAACTGCTTAATTGTTTCACATGTAAGTATGCAACTGAGCTTCTAAAATTTCTGTGATGAAAACAAAAGGAATACACAAAATTTTCTAGGGGAAAATATTTTAGGAGGGATGTGACTTACCTACCCCTAGGCATATATTATAATGGTAAAGTCAAAGATGAGGAAGACTTCCTTAGTAACTTTTTTAGAGTTAAAATTTGTTCAACTGACATTTTTATGTAAAAAAAATTCAAATATTTCTTAGAGATACCCAGATTTTTTCTAATCTTCTGCCTAATTGTGAGGAAAAAATCTATTTTTCTTTAAAATCATGATCCAGTAAGGAAAACCCTATGCTTGTTCTCAGCTAGTATCCTGTATCCAGTGGAGGCTGTGAACAGCTACCAGGCACCCTTGGCCTCTGACAATTTTCAGTCCAGGAGGCTCCCTGAGTAAACTATGTATTCTGTAACAGACCCTTCTTCAAATGCTTGTCTCTCCCCTAAAGCCCAAGCAAACCTTTTGCATATATAAAGAACATGTTTCCTTTTCACTGAATTAACATTGTCCCAGCAACAGTCTAGCCACAGCTGCATCAATTTTCCCCATTACCTTTGCATGAACAAAACGCATAAAAAAGAGGAAAAAGGAAAAAAAAAAAGTGAAAGATCCACCGGTAAGTAAGCTTCTCTTGTATTTTTCCAAACTTTTTTTCTGTTAAAATAAAGGGGCAGCTCAGAGTGACACCACGCAACAGTTAGGCTGTTTGAAAAATCCTTGTAAAATAATTTCTTTCCTTCTTTCCTGCTACCTAACAGAGTTGTTTTATTTGTCATTATAATCATCACTAGTCCTGCATTTTATGGCATTCTAGCTTTGATATAAAAACATAATTTTGCAAATAACACATGAATCAAGTTCCATTTTGTTCACTGATCCTATATTGAATGAATGGAAGATGCATAGCATTGCAGAATTCAAAACCAGATTATTATACTTTCATAATGACTTAGGAAAAAAAGAGGTCTGAAATTATTTGCTATTTTACGCTTGCACATCACCTTCAGTAACTGAGGCTTCAACTCTTGTGCTCTGTCACACCAGAGTGAAAACATAGAAGTACCCTTATAACATCCTATTTCCTATATGATTTTCTTTCTGTTAATGCACTGAGTTATTTGAGCAGTACTAATGAAATCCAGTTATAGGCTGTGTTGTCCAAATAGTTGCCTGAGCTTCTCACATTTTATTCAGCTACACAGCTGTGAGACTAGGGGCAAGTTAAATCAGAGTGCTACTACCACGTGCATGGCAAACAGCGGAGAACTTCTAGTTTGCAACTAGCCATGGAGTTAAGCCAAACCACAACATTTGTGATGCTTTCTTCTTCTCTGTCTACATTAAAAGGAAGACAAGAAGATATAAAAAATCAAGGTAAAAGGATGACCAAAGAGCAATGGGTATCCAAAAAGGATCCCTCACTGTCTTCTTTTTTTTTTTCAGATGCATCTTACACATAATATAATGTAGAAAACTATCTCCTCAGCAAAATGTGACTACCTTTTCACTTCTCACAATCACAAAATAGTTTGATCATGATTGTATTGAAAAATAGACATTTCCGTTCTCTCTTAGTCAATTCTGTTATTCCATGGCCAAATTGGAACTTCTTCCAGGTTCTGAATCTATGCCATTAAAAAGTTACATGAATTCACACTGGTTGAATGCTGTATACTTAATTAAAGTGTTTCCCTCTGAATCTGTGGGGAATGCAGGCAACTTTAAGGGATGATTCAGATTGCTGATATTAATTGTCACTCATGTTGCAGTGTATCCCTACTCTTCTAAGGCTGGTGACTTTAATAGAACTTTGTGATAGCACTGATAGTTATCTTTAGTAATAGCCTAGTGATTAACAAAACTACTCAGAAGACAGGATGAGTTAGGTGATGGGTCTGTGCTCCCCCAGTCTAAAAAGTATTGATTCTTTAAGAATACCTGAATTTATGGCATTCCATGGTGTGAAAAGTAAGGCATCCGTCTCCCTTGGTCAAAGCTGTGCATTATGCTTCTGGGAGCAAAAGGAAAGGAAAGCCTGGATCTGACTTCATGATTATGGCATGTGCCTACAGGAACATGCCTAACCTTATTTTCAGCCTTGGTTTTGTATTCACCCATCAAAAGTCCTCTTTAAAGTTGAGACAAATGGTCTTAAATTACACCAGGAAAGCTTCAGATTAGATATTAGAAAAAGCTTTTCGCTGAAAGAGTAGGTAGGCATTGGAATAACGTGCCCAGAGAGGTGGTGGAATCACTATCTCTGTAAGTGTTCAGGAGATGTCTGGATGTGGCACTTGGGGGTGTGGTTTAGGGGTGTTTATGGTGGTGCCAGGTTAATGGTTAGACTAGATGATCTTGAAGGTCTCCTCCAGCCTTGATGAGTCTGTGACCCTGTGTTCTTTATAAAGATAGGTGATGAAAGGGAAAAGGGCAGCAGCAGGTCAGGAGAAGGTGGCTCTTAGCTTTGAGCACAAGTAACGTTCCAGGCTGCTGCCAGGGCTTAAACGCTGCCTACTGGAAAGAACAAACTACAAGGCAGTAACGCCTCGGGTGGGAAATAAACATTCCCCTTCCAGGAGCATTAGATTAGTATTAGAGGGTCTAAGAGACTTCATGCTAATGATTATCACAATGAATTTAAGCTCTTCTAAATCTAGGTAAGTGATGGTGTAAATTAGCTGGATATTGACAGGCTGAACCCTTTCTGTCAGGAGTTTTTTAGATTCTCTAACACATATTGTTTTTATTTCTATCTGGGAATAGAATCAGTTTATCACAGTGTCTTTGCAAACTACTGAAATTTTATAAGTTAGAGAACTAGAATATTTTGATGCCCTTTTCAAAAAGTGTCCCTAGAAGAAGACATGCAACCACTGCAGGTATCAATTATCCACAAGAGACAGAGTTAAATAATAAATAATTAAATAATATAATAAAGAAGGACTATAGAATTGATAGCAGTCAGACACATTTTCTTGCAAAACTCTATAGCCTTGCTATCAAATCAAATATTCATGGAGATTCATCAAAAACTATTTTAATGGATGGCTATTGCAGATCACCCTAAAAAAGCTAGAAATCCATTGCAAATTACAAAGCAGATACTGCAGGAGGGAATACATCAGATGATCATCGGAAGTATATTATAAAAGCTGCAGATTAAGAAAAACTGCTGTTTTCCGTTTGGCAGAGGCAACCAACCAACACAATCAAGTTAGCAGAAAACTGAGCTACCTGTAAAGAGAAAAAAAATTGAAACAGCAAAGTATTCAAAGAAGAACTGGAGATGTTCAGCCTATTTAACTATATAGTAGCTCTTGCCGGTTTAGTAGTATGTCTCTCAGACACTGGTGCACACAAAAGTCCTGTTACTTTTAACAGGACTAACCAAAATAAGTGAAGAAAATATCCGAAGAACAAAGGTCTTTTAAGAGTTTTCTGGCTGATTGGCAGCATTGAAGTGTTCATTATTGATTTCCTTAAATCCTATTCTGTCTTCCCATATATACTAAGTATTTGATTTATTTTAAAAGTAGTCCTTTTGATGCCAAGTTTAACATAATCACTAGGTGCTGTCAAACTAACACTAGAAATCATGAACTAAGTCCACTTCTAGTCATGAAAATAAAGGGCTCCAAGGAAATAAATTGAGCATTGACTTAAAAGCATGTTTTAATTCTGTAATCTCTTGTCAGAGTATTAATGCTTAGACTTGCAAGCTCTTCCATAGCATTAAGGCTTATCCTTTCAAGTCTTTCTTTTTTAAAATAAACCTAGATCTTTTCTTTTATGTAAGACTTTCCAGGTTTAGCAAATTTCTGAAGATACAGCAAAATGCAGGCAGAAAAACTTTGAGGATGACTGCCTTGACCACCTGACCTTTGTATTTTAGTTTTATGAATAACTTAACATTATGTGGAGAAAAACCTGTGTGTAGACATCTAGGAGACTGCACTAGAAGAAAACTTTGAGCAGCTTTGACCAGCTCTGATTCTCCTGTTGTGAGTCAAAGATATGTTTTAATGTTAGGCATAGGGCCTACACTATGCTCACTGTTAGCATTCTTTCTTTTTGACTGGCTTCTCTGCTCCTGAGCAGAGCTCAGCTCCAGAGCTGTTGTTTAGGTGTGTTTAGCAAAGAGATAAGCTAAGCTGATTTTAGTGATTATTCTGTCACCTGACATTTGGCTGACAACAAATGAGACTGAGTAACAATTTACCAACAACTGAAATTAAAATCATACCTGAAGAATATCTTGGGCATGCATTTCCATTACCTTTATATTCTCAGTTACCTATGTCTTGAGATTTTCAAAACCCTTAGAAACTTTGGAGATTTTCCATGTATGCAATGCTTGAACGTCAGCTATTGTGAAAACAATAGTTTTAAACCTCTTTTCTAAGTTTGATTGAACAGATTCAGGCATCCTTTTCCGAATTCTTTCAGAAACATTTCTCAGTAGAAGTTCAATACATTGTAGCTCTACCTGCAACATTAAAAGTCCTCTTTTACAGAAAAGTAGCTCTTCCCTTGGTCTGTTTGTGTGGTCTAAATATCTTTTCCTGAAAGGACTGGCCCTCTTCATATGAAATATTTAACTATTATAGAGTCCTTAGCAGAAGGGTCTATCATCTCTAAGGGTATTCAACCTAACTAAAAACCAAATTTTCTTAGTTTTTAAAAAAATTTTATTAAAGTCCTTGTGAAATCTCTTTAAAAGCCCTTACAGGCTTACAGGTCTTCTCAGAAGGTAAAGCCAGTGAACCTGTAGAATTTCCATCTTTTTGGAGAGAATAATTTATGATTTCCAGAGAAGATATAACTTCATTTTTCATATGGTGGCATTTCTAATTTTCACGGTTTATTATACTTCTGTGTCTTCTTGATTTGCAGTCTGATTGCTGTGCCTGGTGTATGGCACTTCTAAGATTCACCTGGGCAGGATGTTGGGCCATCTTGTCTAGACCATGGTTTTGCCAAGAAAGGTTGGACCACATGATCCTTGAGGTCCCTTCCAAACTGGCATCCTATAATTCAAAAGCTATTATAACACTACTCAGCAGTTTATCATCCTGTTAATTCACCACCAGTGCTAGGTTGCTTCAGTGGTTCAGAATTTACATGTTGAACTTCATAACCTGAAAATTTTATAGAGTCATTAGCTGAATGAGCTTTTGTGTTCCCTGGCTTGAACTTTCCCAAAGAAGACCAAAGGGACTTCCAAATACTAAAGGCAGAGTTTATTATACAGGTAAATCTAATTTTCTACACAGAGAAAATACAAAATGAATGGGTCAAGAAGAATAGAATTATTAAAGGGAGTTACATCCAATTTTGTTCTACCCTGGAGGTGTCCCTGCAGGCAAGTCCTTGCTTCCAGGTTTAGTTTTAGCTGAGCCATAGACTTTCTGAGCTGAACAACTTTTCCCAGTAAGTTCTTGCCGTGCCATTTGAGATAGATTGGTTGTTCCCAACTCCTGAATCAATCTCTCTAAGTAATAATGATCTCTTTTTATGATGTTTCTCTTCTGTCACATGCTGCTCTATATATATATTTATATAAGTAAAAGTTGAGCAATGATGTTTATTGGGAAAAAAAACCTGGTAAATTTCATATTGAAGGAGGGGCTTGTGCCTTCTAAATGTTTTTTGGGTCTTTTTTTTGTTTGTTGTTTCAGTTTGCCTTTCTTAGTTTATATTCAGAGGAATGATATGAGGGAAAGGCCGTAACCTCTGAGAAAAAAGGTCCAGATGGCAATAGAGAGTGAACAGTTTTTTCCCCTTCCCCCACTGTAGGGAGATGCTCACAGTAATCTCACATATGCAAGATGATGTACGAACGCTCGTTTTCATTAGAAGTGATATATTCATATCAAAGTTATTTTCCACATGTTTTGGGGAAGAATAGATGAGGAAATCAGACCAAATCAGCAGAAAAATGCATTGAGGTTGAACACATGAATTAAGTTCATGTGTAATTAGAAGGTGAATTAGACTTCTCATTCTTGCTCAGTTCAGGTTATGACTTATTTGGTTGCAGCAACAGATTTTATTCTTGAAATACAGTTTTCTTCTTTTAATCACATGTATTTGAACTTATGTTATATTAGGACTTTAAATTGGAGGGGATTTCACCTCAACTTTCTTACTGTCCTGTTGTCAGAGTTCACTCCGCTACCAGACAGCATGGTCCCAGAGGGATCTGAGCCTTCAGGCCTGTCCTCACCACAGGCTGAGTCCAGAAGCACTTTGAATCAGGGTCTCTAACCTCTGGACAAAGGAATGCAAATTAATTATAGAAAATATTCCATGATTATTTAATATGCTCTCAGATAGAGACTACAGGTCAAGAGAAGAAGATGCATCTTGGGCTGGACCTCTTTCCTGGGATGTCTTTCTAGGACTAAAGGGGAACTAATGGGCTCTTCCATTCTAAAATTATAATATTATTGCTACTGTTTTTACTAATAACATGGTAATTATAAAAACTATATTATAGTACACAAAGATTTCTTTTCAAAAGAAAATATTTTTGCTGTAAGAAAGAAGGTTGCACTCCCACTGTGTTTGAACGACACCTACATCCTGCACTGCCCTTCTCTCTGATGCTTGTTGGTGTGTTTGTGAGAGGCTTTCTACTTTAGGTTAAGTGAGTTTAGGGTCAGGATTCAGCTTGAGAGTAACACAGGTAGACTTTTATAGATGTTCAAATTCATATTCAATTGGCTAATCTTAAATATCTAGTGTCGTGCATGTCCCTACACTAACTCACCTGCCTTCCAGCTTCCCACCTAGAAGGGCATAAGTCTCCCTTAGATCTTGCAAGAGACACGCCAGCTCTGTAGAAGTACCTTAGATAACCTAGGGCATCTGAAATATTATCTGATACTCACTGAATTCTTGCCTACACCTTTCTTGATTGTAGTGACACACTGTGAGGGGTTCACCTTTAAACTGCAGCACTGGAGACAAGTTCATTCAGGAGCCTAAATTGAAACCTCTCCTATGTTGCTTTGTGATCAGGGGGTTGAACTGGATCAAAACTAACCAGGATTTTGTGTACATGGTTTGCTTGGGGCAGGGGTGTGGGTTTGTGTGGTAAGATTGTGATGATGTTTGATTAAGGGTGGGTTAGTGGGACACATAACATAGAAAGATGGAGTTTTGTGTGATTACTTGGATTGTTTGTTTCAACTGTGGTTCTAATCAGGCACATTCCCTGATCCTGTGTACTCACTCCACAGTAACACAGTGAGAGAGGTGCTGTAAGACAGGTATTTGGTACCTGCCCTGTCCTGAAGTGCTCTTGCAGCACCAATCTAACTGAAAAGTTTCATGACTTAATTTTGGATCCAAAGTCCTCATATTTGAGGAGGCGATGATTATTCTTCCTAGCTTTGTTGTGTTGTCTAGCACCAGAAAAAAATTACAGAGCTTTAAGTTGATTCACATATTTCTATTGTATTTAAAAAAATAGTAAAAGGGAATTTAACCACATTCCCTTCAGAGCTTGCTAAAACTTGATCCTGTCTGCAATGTGAAATATAAGACTAGAGTGAAACAAAATGATAACCTGAACGTTTATGCTCATCACAACAGATGAATAAAATGCAAAAACATTGCCAGGAGCAAGAGTGCAATACTGGTATTTTTTTCAGACTAATTCACTTTTAATAAGGTAGCATTATTCATAATGCTGTAAAGGTTATGGACTAAAGTTAATTTTGCACTGAGCATTCTTAAAACCCATAAGTATGAAACAAAATAAAAAGATCAGGCTTGTTTCTTCCATCACCTCAAAGTTTTTAACTAAAAAATAAATAAGCCATTAGTCGCTGACGACTAATCAATGACATTGCTCTGCATTTTCTAATGCACTGTCTAATTGTTCCAGTTACAAAGTTACAGGTCAGCTTCAAGGAAGGATTTGGATTTTGCTGTGATAACATTTAGGTATCTGGTTCTTTGGGCAGTGTTTAGTCCTGACTGAATTTTACGCACAATGAATAGAGGACTAGTGGTATAGAAATCAAGATTTAGCCGGTGTAAAGTAGGCGGATAACATGTGAAAACCCAGAGGGAAATTTATGTTTTATGTTCTGCCTATCTTTTGTATATACTAGAAACTGCAGTTGTAATGAGCTCTGTTTTTCCTCTCAGCACAGTTCGGTGCCTCCTTCATGTTGCTGTAACACCCTTCACGCCTTGCAAATACTCTAGTGGTCACAGCACCCCAGAAAGCATGGCAAAAAACTTGTCTTTCAGGCCCGGCACAGGCTCAGACCCACATAACAAACATCCTGGACAAGTTTCCTAACCACTGAGTTGTGGACAAGGCTGGTGTCTCCCATGCTGAGCATGTGATATGGTAAAAATGACCACGAGCCCTGTGAATGTAATGGGATTGTCTGGGAAGGGATCTGGTGAAGAGGACACTCCTGTAACTTAGCACTGGGCTTGCATAGCAGCAAAATCTTATCTTAAAACAGGAAAATTCAAAGCACTGAACCACTTTACAGAAGGTAATTTGAGCAGTATTTGCACCTTACAATCCTCTGTTCTTCCTCGTCTCTAAATTAAGTGTATAACCTTGAGTATAGGAATATTCTTTTCCAGACAAAAGTGTAGAGACACAGTAAAGGTGCCTTGATTTTTTTTCCATGTAAACAAGATATAAATGGACGAAGTGGAGACCTTTGACTGATACAAACTGACTAATTCCTTATGTTGCTATTGCTGTTCTTATTTCAGAGCCAACTGCCTAACAAAAGAAAGATAATCAAGTCTGAATGCTAAGTACCTGTATCACTGAGTTCCTAAGGCAAATATTTTTAACCACATATTGTAGCTTTTACATAGCATCAAGAAGTATGTTAGGTAAAGGATAAAAGATATAGTTCCTACTGCAAAGTATTTATGTAGCCTGATTATTCATGAGATATCAAGCCAAAAATAAAAAGAATGGGAAGAACAAAGGGAAGCAAGACCAAAATATGATGTGTCAATGTGTTTCTTTTTCTTTTGCTTCAGGAGTCTTACTAGTTTGAGCATTGTGCATACCTGTGTGTGTTTTGTTAAAAAGAAAAAAAAAATGAGATAAAAATAGAAAAACCCCACAATGTAGGATGGGAGGGCATGTGTCTGCACAGAGTACGTACAGTAGGGAAAAGGGATGCAAAGTAAAACGATAATAAAGTTAAAGCAATGAAAAAAACAAGGAAAGGCTAAGGAAGCCATGCCAGCATGTAAGTCTGACTGTAAAAGAGATGTGGCCATAAGGGGGATGATGGGAAAAGGTCAGTTACAAGACAGTCTCTCATGCAAGTACTTCCAACACCAGAGCCCAAGGAGACTGCAAAGGTGATTGTTAGTTGCTTAGCTCCAAACAACCTGTACTCTAGCAACGTGACCCAAATAACATACATGGAAAGTCAAAGTTATATCGCAGAAAATTATGTACAGTTACAGCCTGGAAGGGACCAAATTACTGAATCACGGAATCAATTATGTTGGAAAGTAATTCTGAGATCATCGAGTCCAACCTATAACCGAACACCACCTTGACAACTAGACTGTGGCACTAAGTGCCACATCCAATCTTTACTTAAACACCTCCAAAGACAATGACTCCACCACCTCCCTAGGCAGACCATTCCAATATTTAATCATTCTTTCTGTGAAGAAATTCCTCCAAAACTTCCCCTTGTGCAGCTTGAAATTATGTTCTATCTTCCTGGTTGGTATCCTGGGAGAAGAGGCTGATACTTACCTGACTACAACCTCCTTTCAGGGAGTTGTAGAGAGTGATAAGATCACCCCTGAGCCTCCTCTTCTCCAGGCTAAACACCTCTAGCTCCCTTAGCCAAAGTTGTGAAATTCCTTCTCTTGCTGAAGGTGTTCTGCTCCCAAATTAGTAAGTGAAACAGAAGTTGAGAGCTTGCATTGTTAAACTGATTGGAACCTATAGGGTATGAAGTTTCTTTTCAACACTGGTTAATCAGAGCAGAATAGGGTCAGACTGAAATTTCAGAAGTTTATTCTTACACTGTCATTCCCATGAAGAACTGGAGGCAACAGGTACCAGTACTAGGGCATGACCTCTCAGTGATGGATCTTGCACTTGCCCCCAGCCATTGCTGTGCTGGGTTGGTGCATCTTACCTAAGATTTCACCATAATACAGAAGAATTTACATTTTCCAAGAGTTACTTCTAAATTACTGATGTTAGTTTATTTCAGCTAAATATTTATTTTTTGGCATAACATTACTAACATCACCAATTTTGGGGCAAATATTCATCATACCCTAGACCTTAGAAATATGCTCTGAGCTGCTCCATGATAATTATTACATATTCACAGCTTCCATATACTTATTTTGATGATGCAGTCCCCATGTACACAGTAAATGATTATCTCTTTGATGCTGCACTTTTCTTACACAAACAGCTTTTGCAATCGAGTCAGACAGTTAGCATGAAAATACCTGTCCTGTCAGAACAGTTCATCACAGGAAGCTCAAATAACCAATTAATCACTGCATCTGCTTCAAACTCTCCTTAGAGGCTTGCATTGACTGAGTCAATTGCCCTTTAAGAGTTTTTCTTTATCCCCAGGCACTTATGACTTCATTTCATCTGAATCTAATTAGGTGCTGAAGAATGTGAAAAGCAAGTCATTAAGACAATGGAACACAATCCTCAACACTGAATGTTAGAGCAACACCCATAGCAGAATTATCCTAGGAATTTCAGAGAGCAGGCAAATCCCCACATGGTAGTATTTTCAAAGCAAAGGACACCACTCTAGTGAATAAGTGGGACTTTCCAATCTCTTGTTACCTGGTTGCAGAAAGTTGTTTCAATTTTGACATACTGAAAAAATGGTTTTTGCACTTCAAAATGCAGATTGCATTTTGAAACAAAAAGGGAATGGGTATATATTATATATTGTGCTTTTGGGACAACTGTTGCAATTCCTGCCTAGTATTTCAAGGAAAGAAAGAAGGAGCAGGTAAACCACAGGTTGGTGTTTGCCACAGGCCATCCTTGTAGGAGCAAAGGGCTTCCATTTGAGTCAGCATTGGCTCTGCTGCTGCATATATAGACTGCTTACTCAGAAGAGAATATAGTGAGCTTGGCTGCCATGGATGCTGACATTTCTTCTTTTTTCTGCATATCTCTTTTATTTTTAAAATAATTATATGGATACCAAGATAGGGTTTACTCAATACCATATATTCTCCTTACGGCAGAAGTAAGCAGTACATACACCTAGACTGATAGATACCTTGGCTAGACTCACTTCTAGCTGTAAATGTGCTGGAATGATGCCTGCCAAGTAAAAAATACTTCACCATTTCAGACTGACTACCAAGATTTTGATCCATCCTAGGTTTTCTAAACAAAACCTTTATGCACTACCTTTCCAAACCCATTTTAATGAGTCTTTTAATTCTAATGTCTCTTCTCCTCCCATCAGTTTCTGAGAAGGGAGAGGTAAGGTATCTGATTTGATGGGACTTCAGCAGAACTGATGTGATGAAAATCCCATTCAACCTTTAAAAATGTCACAGACTCAAGAATGACTAAGCACTCCAATCTCTAAACATTCAAGCTGAGAATCAACAATTTTATTTTCCAGTTCATTAAATTTTGCCTCAGCATTTGGGACAAAACACATATTAAAAGTCAGTCAAATCCAGAATGACACAATATAAAATTCAAAAAGCCAGGCATCAGATTTTAACATCTTTCTGTTCAAAATGCTAGTCTTTATCATCAACCTTCTTCTTCAGAAGCCAAGTGAACTGGAAGGTGTTTCAGCATGGTCTGGAAATTAAGAGCTGCAGGCCACTTACCAAGAGTTAATGCAAGTATTAGTCAAATGCCCTTCCTTGAGACCACTATGCTGCCAAGATTTGGGCATTTCAGCTGAGGCACGGTTCAGTTAGGGGTCTCAGGTGAACTCAGTGTGATGGAGTCCAAAATGGCATGTGGTGGGATGTATTCCCTCCCAATATGTAAGTGGGAAGGGGGTGGAGTGGGGTGTGGTTTAAAGGAGCTCTAGACTTTTGATCCAATTTTTGGTGAGATTTTGCACCACTATGTGAGTTCATGTAACAGTCCTTCTTTCAGAACTAACATTCTACCACTGATGCCAAAATGAGCTTCACCATTACCCTCAGGGCAGCAAAGTATTCTAAACTCACCAAAGACAAAGGCATGTGTCACCCCATGAGCTACAGCTGGCCATTGGTTACAGATGACTGGGGAGCCAGGGTGCTCTGCATGATGCACAAAGCTGCACAGCTTTGGAGAGGTGTGAGGAGGAAGCAGGCAGCTGCCTTCTGCATTTTGAAACAGTTAAAATTTGTGGTTATGTCTTCAAATTCAGATCATAGCACAATGCCATCATTGCACCAGGACAACACACACTGGCGCATACACAGACTTTTTTCCCCTCTGTAATGAAAGCATAAGGGACTTTTGTTGGCTACTTTCGTTCTGACTGTCTGCTGGGCCAGGGTTCAAGATGGATGTACCCCTTCTGCCTACCAGGGCAAAACCAGTGTGTGGGGCAAATCTAGTCTGGGCATGAGTTTTCTTGCCTGGAAAGTCAGGTGTCTCATTCCAGCTGTGAGTCAGAGTGTGAGCAGGTGTGTGGGCTCTGTGCTTACATGAGAGCTCAGGCTATGAACTAAGAGGACTGTAGTTAGCTTGACCAGGGTTGAGTCTCTCACATTCATTATTGCTCCTGATCCCTGCAGGAATGTCACAGTTTTCTTCACCTGAGTGATGTCCTTGGGATTTAAATAAAATTCTAGAGGTCTCAAATTCGTAAGACACACTGAGGAAAGGTAACATTAGGCTTACAGTTATTCTGATATCAGGCTTACAGTTATTTTAGGCTGCTGAAGCTGTTTTTATAAGAATGTCTTGAAAGCTCAGTTTGCAGAATACAGCAATATTTCATATACATATATTTTAAAAAAGAAAAATACCTCACATGCAGTCAGCCTTAGGCATGCAAAACCTCTGTAATTATTACACAGAAAAGTAGGAATTAGTTATATTTTTAGAAAACTAATAATATTCTACAACTTTCCAATATATAAAGCCAACCCCTTGCTATGGTGAAACATACAATATATTTCTAGACATGAGAGTGACCTAGTTCTGCTTTCCTGATGCTGTGCACATCAAGATCGACTTCTGTTGCAGAAATCTCATCATTCAGTGCAGAAAGATTTTATGTTGAGTGCACTGATGAAAGTCCTTGCCTCAGTTTTCCTTTCACCTACACTCAGTTATACAGACTGAACTTTTCACTTGTGAGGGAGCATGAGGCCAGTTGTACTGGGGCAAACAAGAAACAGAGTGATCTCACTGGTTAGCGTCCTCCCGTGAAGTGAGTAAACACTGCACTGCCCAGAGGAGAGAGATGGGCACTGTTCACCTGGATTTTCACTGCCTAGGGAAATACAGCAGCCATGGAGTGAAGATCCTAATGAGCATCCTAGTGATGTTCTTCAGGCATTTGAGAAGCAAAAGTCAATGGAGGCTAAAGCTTGTGACATGCTGTTTGGGGTTCTTTTCCGTGGCACGGTTCGACTCCTCACTGCAAACTTTGGTTCTTATTTTGTAAAGACGTCCAGTGGCAAACCTCCCTATTGGGTCAAGATCAGCATTTTTGGCTGAAAAAGTGGTGGACATTTGATTTTGCTGTATTTCTGTATTTGCTTTTTCCCTTTCCCTTTCCCTTTCCCTTTCCCTTTCCCTTTCCCTTTCCCTTCCTTCCTTCCCCTTCCTTCCTCCCTTCCTTCCTTCCTTCCTTCCTTCCCCTTCCTTCCTTCCTTC